>PVJL010010962.1:0-45861 GCA_004026885.1 Lyroderma lyra
TGCTCCCAGCAAGCAGCAGCTCTTGCTTGGGGCTGCCCACCGGCCCTGAGCGCGCGACGAGACAGTGTCTGTGTTGTTACCTGCGGACCAGAGGCTGCGGCTGCTGTACCCAGCAGTGAGCTGCTGCAATGTCATTGTCCCAGCAGACATTTACCAGCTGAGGGCAGGCACTTTAACAAGGTCACCGCTAACGGATGTGCTTAGCTGTAAGCAGGCATGACTCTCAGACACAACATGTCTTAAGATTCTAAACATGACAACCACGGACAAAATGAAAACCCAATCACCTACAATCCGCTTCAACTAACTCATACAAAAAACGAAGCTGCTTTACGGCAATACTGACTTTTTCCTTTTCCACTAGAAGTTATTTTATCAAATTAGTAATATTTACATATTTTAGTATATACAAGAAGAATCTTTAGCTTTTCTCTTCACAAACATTAGAGAAGTACGCTTACCAAAACGATATAATGCTTATTATATTTTAAATGACTTCTATCTTAATACCTATGCAAATAATTCCACATATATTTATCCCCCATTTGAAGTGGTATTCAATTAATAATTCTTTATGATCATTATCTTTTCATAAAGAAGCTTTACTTAGAAGAAAATGGAGACCACGCTGCCTTTTCTCCTAGAAGAATTAGTAACTGTGGTATATCATTAATGTGCCAGGCTTTCAATATTAACCTATTATTACCTTAGTTGGACAAATTATTTTAAATACTAGCAATCTTGCCTTGCACACAAATTTAAAGGTAGCTGGATATGACGCTAATGCATAATTTGAAATGAAAATAATTAGTGGAGACTCGCTTTCTCATTTTCTATTTGTTATCGCCATTAAGGAGATACCCATGGACCTCTGACATTGTTTGTCCATTAATAACTACATACAGGAGAACACGAGGTCAGATTTAAAAAATAAAGCTTAACAGTGTGAAATGCAATAGAAGCCCCACCTTATCTCCAAATATCTTACCCTCAAGATTTTCTGAGTTTAAATGCATAGGAAGAACCTGTAGACATAACTTCCGCATATCAGGGAACGATACAAATGAAACTCCAAAGTAAAGAGCCCCTTGGGAAAGTACCTCCAAGAAAAGATTAATAACTATATATAGAACTTAAACAAATTAACAAAGGCAGAAAGCTTTCAACAGCTAAGTGAAAACTTTACACAAAAGAGCAAATTTATATGAGAAAAATTAAATGATGAATAAAAATATGAAAATAAAAAAATTTAAGATATCATTCTCAACAAACAATTAAAATATGCCAATAAAGTGACTCTCATACATGGATGGTTGGAATGTAACAGTACAAAATCTCTGGAAAGTCATTACCAATATGTAAAATGAACATTAAAAACATTCATACCCTAACCCGGAGTCTGAGAGAATTACTTCCTTTAAAATGTGCCCATGCATTACTTAAGTTTAAGAAAGACAGCTCCAAAGTTAAACCTATGAAGACAAAAATCTAGCTAAAAGAGCTACTAATGTGTATCTGTCTCTTTACCCATCCCAACAAATTTGTTCAGCTTACATTAATTGTTTGGCTTATTATTATGTTGATAATAATGAGTTCCTACTATACAATATTCAATATATTGTTCTTAGCATTTCCATTATCAACTCATTTAATCTTCTCAAGTTTACAAGTTTTATTCCTCTCCGCTGAGGGGAGAATAACTCGTCCAAATGCATAAAATAAATGAGTGGCAGAGACAGATGCAGACCCAGGGTGCTGGGGTCCAGCGCTCTCCCTATGATTAATAGACTCCTTCTTATAAGAAGTGCATGGAGCCAGCCAGGCAGCACCTGCACGTTACAACCTGAAATGCAG
This sequence comes from Lyroderma lyra, assembly GCA_004026885.1. Lineage (NCBI taxonomy): Eukaryota > Metazoa > Chordata > Mammalia > Chiroptera > Megadermatidae > Lyroderma > Lyroderma lyra. The sequence goes on from PVJL010010962.1 coordinate 1,855, forward strand.
AGCAGCCAGACTGTGGACAAATGGAGCCAGGCGAGGCTGACTGGGAAAGGCACCATCCACAGCCAGAATTCCGGTTCAGAGATTTAGGGAATTCTGTAGTTCAAGGAATTGAGAAAAGCAGCCTAACTTTCTTCTCCTTGACTAGACGAGGAAATTCTGCTGGTTTTGTGAATATTACTTGAAAATTTAAGAGCTATTACCTATTTAGGCCATTACCTCTATATATATCCAAATAAGTCCCTTAATCAGCCAGGATTTCATATCAAGTGCGTAATTTAGTAAGTTGGACTGGATAATTTCTAAGTTCTCCAGCAGCTTCAAATTTTACTTCTCTGACAGCACATATTTTTGAAGTAAAAAAAATCAGCATTATTGCTGAACTGGCCATAAGAGTACAAATCTAGAAATAAAACCTAAAAGTATAAAACCAAAGCTATCAGACACAGGTAGAATTCTTATGCCTGGGAACGGAATAATGAGCAAATATTAAGTAGCTCAATCTTCCAAGGTCAAAAGTTTATAGCTTACTAAATTTGATTTCCCCCAATGTGAACATCTCTCAAAGCCAATCTTAGAAATATGTGGAAGGTTAAGATTTCCTTTGGAAAAAATCACTTATAGTCAACTCTGGTAGGATACCTCTTTTAAAAATGGTAAATAATAATTACATCATTTTCAGAGTAGCAAAATCATATCTCTTAGTGAGAAATCATCTGAATTTCAAAGATATAAAAAGGTCAGAAAAATAAAACAATGAAAAGACCATTCTGGTAATTTTTACATATGACTGGCTCATATTTTTGAAAATTCTGAACAGTAAAATAAAAATGGACGAATAAAAATAATATATAAGAAAACTACATATAATGACACAATTAAAGAGTAGCAATGATTCATTTTTGTAATAGGATAATTTTGAGTCAGTATCGTTGTCTTTCATCATGGAAATAATGATTTTTAGTATATTTACTGTGTTGTGCCTTTACTATTACCTAGTTTTAGAACATTCTCATACCCCACAAAAGCTGCCTCCTGCCTGTTTATAGCTGATGCCCCGGCACCTCCCCAACAGCCCCAGACAGCTGAGGACCAATTTTCTGTCTCCAGAGATTTGCCTTCTCTGTACATTTCCGATAATTTATTATTTTTACACTAAGAAGAACTTTTCTAAAGCACAATGTCCTTTGGTATAGGACTCTCTCATTAAAATTAACCATAAAGTGAAGTGAAAGTAAAAATCCTAAATGCTTAGCTGAGATTGTAACCATCCTTACGAGGGCTGTCCGGAAAAATTCCAGGCGTAAATACTATTTTTCATATTCCATGGCTGGATACTTTCGGGACATCCCTGGTATACTGAATGAAAAGGAGAATTATAAGACTTTTCAGAGATACTAAGAGAACCTTCAAACTTCATATTCTTTTTGGCACTGAAATATATATATTCAGAATTCTAGAATCGTTACGTCATGTGTTGTTTGCTTCAGCACATCCAGGGGGAAAGAAAACTGGATGAGGAATCACAACATGTGGTCTATTTTTATACTAAGTGATTCCTAGCCATAACACCTCGAAGTGTTGCCAATTATAAAATAAATCAAAATGCTCAGAAAATTCTCAAAGGCAAATCAGTTGAACAAAGTAATGAAGTGTTGGCATAGAGACCAACAAATATCCAAAAACTTAAGCAATTTAATAAATCTTAATCAAATACTGTGAGTAACTATATATTTTGTTAGGCACAATAGGGGGCATAAGAGATACATGATAAAATAGTTTTCTACCCTTCAAGGGCTTGGTTTCTATTGGAGAAAGTAAATTTCACTCATGAAATAACTGAGGACTCAAAATGGAAAACAATAGTCAATATGTGAAAGTCAGAATTGGGGCTGAGCGATCGAGGTGGGGAAAAGTATATGGGCTAGAAGGATCAGGGGAGGTCACAGAGGAGGGACTCATGAAGCATGGTTAAGAATTCGTATGAGCCCCACAGGGGTGGGTGTCTAAGTGAGAGGACCATCACGGTAAATGTGCCCAGAGAAAGAAGAAAGTACGGTGCTCGGTTCATAAGAAGCCCGATCAGAGGCCCGTCAGTCTAAGTGGGCTGGGACCCTGGTCGAAGATGAGAGGGTGGAACGCTCCAGGGAAGTGGTAGGCTCGGACCTGTGTCTCATCACTGCCTCCACAAGGTACTAGACAAGGTTTAGAGAGGAGGAGCTGTAACAGGGGTGCCTGGACGGCAGTGACTCAGACACTACACGAGTCTCTGCCTGCCCGCCCCAGTAAGACACAGCCGTTTCCTTCCCAGGGCTGCACCCTGGAGGGCAGTCCTTTAGTGAGCGCGTCCCGGGAGCTGGCACTGCAGGCAGGACAGCCTCCCTTCCCTCAGGGACCGCAGAGCCTGGCCAGGACTTCTCGTCCACCTACCAATAAACCTGTGAGATGCGTGCTGACAGGTCACAGGTGGGGTGCCGCCTGTTCTCACATTTGAGGAAATGAAGTGCAACTAGCACTGAGGTGTCACTTCCCATTGGGCTCTGCTTGACACAGAAATCATAAACGTGACCTACTTAATATTCCGAACCTGTGCAGTAAACAGGTGCTGCGCTCGCTCTGCAGGGAGAGAACTGAGCTCTCACTGGTTGAAAGGTCGTGGTGGATGGACGCTAATTGGAGATGCAGCTGTGACCAAGCGCAGCTGGCCCTCCAGCCTGGTCTCCTGCCTCCGCACTGGACCATCTGTGTCTAAGCAGGATGCTTATTAAAACATTCCAGATAAGACGAACAGTGGCTGCTTTTTAGTATCAAGTATGACCTAGGTTCTCTTCTATGCACTGAATAAAACATTATTACTGATGTGAATAATAACGCTGGAAGAGTTATAATGTCCATTTCACAGATGGTTAAACCATGACCCAGAATGGCCAAGTAATCTGCCAGATAGCAGATGGCTACTAAGTGGCAGAGCTGGCTTCAAGTTCAGGTATACTGGATGTCAACTCTTTGCTCTTTACACTGTACTGTAACTCCTTACTGGGTGTGCATTTTAAGAAAGAAGTTTCATTATTTACACACGAGTACCTAAATTTCATCATGAGTCTCTCTGTAGCATTTCCCGTTATCTGAGAACTATAAATTTTGAAATACTCATTCAGTAACCTAAGTAAATAGTATGAACATAAGTCCTATGTTCAGTGGTGAGCCCACTGATTCTTCCTTCTCTACCCTGCTATTAGAGAGCCTAATAATAGAAATCAAATGGACACTATTAATTTATCCTTTTAAAAACAGCTGCCACTGTTAACATCCACTTGTAACATACCTCCATTTTTATATTTCTGATGGATGGCTGCTATAACCAACATTCAGTTCCTTATGTTAAAGAGAAGAGCTGCGTATCTATAGCTTACATATGGTTCCGGTGTGTGAAGTTAACTGAATTAGTTTATAAGTCCCATTTCCATAGGACCAACTTCTCAAGTATTCGAAGGTAGTGCTCTAATTTCTTACCAGTCTCTTAGAAGTTTCTTACAAGTTTTGGGTCTTAAGTCTCCTATTAGATTCTAATTTTGAGGCTAGAGAACATATCTTATTAAGCCAATGTTGTATGTAATAAATACAAACTTTATAGCTAGTATATGATATAAATCTCCATCATCTAATCAATCAATCAGTTCAACAAATATTTAGTGACTATCTGTGATGCGCCAGGTGCCGCGCTAAGTTTTTAGAACACAAATTTGACAAGATGCTCCTTTCCTCCAAGGAGCGCACAATCCAGTGAGAGAACTGGGAAACTGAAACAACTATTTCATGCACAGAAGAAGTCCAAATCTCTGCCGGGGGCAGCCAGGAGATATGATTCTTAAAGGAGGAGCAGAAATTTAGCAAGCAAACAAGTAGGAAGGCACTTTCTTGTTCAAGTGATAGGATGGCGGTCCCTGGAGAATCAAAGTCAAAGATACCGCAGACGGAGAGGCCAGGCCAGTGCTCCCAAAGGACTCGGCGCCCGCAGCGCTGAGCGTGCCTCCGTTAGCAGGACCAGCCCCGGTGCGCTGGCGCAGGAGCTGGGCACAGCCGTCTGCTGGCTGGGTCTGCAGGAAGAGGTGTGCCTTATTTTGCCTGCAGTGAAACCCGTGACTGTGGGCAAGTCTGTACTCCACCCAAAGTGAGTCATTGTTTTAAAGGATGTGTTTCAGCTTTGAGTTTACAGGTGAGGCTCGGTTGTTTCTTTACTATCATGTGTAGGACTTGAATTTTTCCTCAAAGAAGTAGCACAGCTTGGTAAGGAAGGAAGGCAGAAAGGCAGGCAGGCAGGTGGGAAGGAAGGAAGGAGAAAAGAAAGAAAAGAAAGAAGGAAGGCCAGTCACCATACTACTGTTTCTCTAAAAGGAATACAGATTAGAATTATTCACACCCTTGTTAGATTCATCTTAAAACATTGCTCCACTTCCTTTCTCCTTTTCAGAAGCTCCCTACTGATGGCAAAATCAAGGTCAAGTGCTTTAGGCTAGTATTCAATCTTTTAACTTGTCTTCTCAGTCCTCAGAGAGTCTCAAAGATTTTGCAAGTTGCTCTCCACTTGAATTATTAAACTTGATTTCCGATCCACTCCCTTGCTCTGGACTGGACAGAACCAGGGGACTGGGGTCAGGCCAAAGCACGGTCCTCAGTCCCTTCCGCAGCCTGAGTGCTGGCCTGGCTGTGACCTCACATTGCCCCCAGGAGTCTGCTTCGGCCAGGCTCACCTCTGCAACCCCGGCTCTCTGCAGGCCTGCCTCCTCTCTGGGAAGGGCCTCCCTTTCCTATCCTACCTCCACTGTTCCCATGATTCCAAGGGGCAGGGTTCTTCATCCTTTACCACCACAGAAGCCGGTATGTGTCTCGTGATCAGCGTACGTCACAGTGTCACCGGCTGCATTTTCTGGGTGAGTTATCTACGAAGTAATGGAGCACCTTCAATCAATGGCCTCTGCACTGTAACACTTCTGTGACCGCCACCTGACTTGGCTCCTGTGTGCTACGTGCTGTTCACTGAGTCAGCTCCAATTCCTGGTGACGCTCTGAGTGAGAGATGTCCCAAATGAATCAGAATACCACAATAAAAACATCTTAAAACCTTTACAAATATAACTACATAATATATTATCTGTAAATCCTTCAGAATGAGTTCCTCAGAACCACTTATTAGCTGCAATCAAATAACAAAGACACACACTTTGGCTGGGGCTGCCTTCCCCAGAATTGAAAGGGCTGAGCTTACAGTTACTCTCCACAGAGAATGTGATGGACAGAACACTGGACTAGGAGACAGTGTCCCCAGTCCAGTTCCCCTCATCTAAGAGTAAGAAGGTTAGAGATGACTTAAGTCCCCTTCAACATTTATCCTCTGCAGTTTTCAGTCCTGATAGGTGGACAAAGATCACCTTCACTGGAGGGAAAATAAATGGATTCTAACACGTAGGGCACTACTGTAACGTGAGCAGCTGAACTGGCACCTTGTTTTGAGTTACAGAAATCTGCTCTTTCTCTTGAGTTCCGACTGATGAGACGTCTTGGCACTCAGACCTGGCATTCTTTCCCTTTCTTGCTGACTTCCTTCCTCAGATTGCTGCAGACAGGTCATAGCAAGCATGCTCTCAGGAGATGTCTACTGCGCTCCAATGTTCCTTCTGTGTTTGCCTCCACTGACATGACGCAACAATGAGTGTGTTTACATACTGCCCGTGTACTCGGCATCTCCTGCCACCAAATTCTGGGGCGGGGGGGGCGGGGGGAACGCTACATAATAGGTATTACCACACCCGGAACTTGTCAAGCAGGAGAGGGATGAAATATTGAAAAGATGTTTATTCACTCCTACTGCTGTTATGCCTCAGCCAACTCCAGTCCTTATACTGCAAGTTTATATAAACCTGCGCTGACAGAAAAATCTAGGCGTCTCCTCTTGCACCAGCCCGACGTGCACACATACAGTTACATAACCTTTGCCCTGAAATCCCTGATTTACCTTTCACTGCAAATACACTGCCCAAGACTAACCCTCAAGAGGACTCCCCAAACTTCTAAATGTCCCAAGCGAATAGAGAATAACCTGATTGAGATTCAGGCTTATTATCTTCTCTGCCAAAAGTGATCTGGGCAAGTCACGCTGTCTGCTCCAGGCCTGAATGACCAGTGAGGATTCCAACTGTCCTTGGTTTTCCCCTCGGCCCGCTGGAGGTGACCCACTCAGGCGCGGTGTCCAGAGGCAGCCTCCCCTGGGAACGCCACCGTGAGGGCAGAGGGAGGGCGTGTGCGTCTGGCCCACCTGCAGCGGGGCGTGTGTTCGCGGGGCGTGTGTTCGCGGGGCGTGCGTTCGCGGGGCGGTCACCCTAGTCCCCTCTGCACTCCCACTCCCAAACCAGCTCCCAGGTCCTTTCCCGCAGCAGTTTCTGTGACTCTATAACCGGAAAGTTCTCCTTCGACAAGAACACACTTCATTATTTAAGTTCGGTAGGTTTTGTCCTTTCTGTACCGAGTTGTTTTCTATCAGCATTTTAAAGATGTCAAGCCGCTGTCTCCCGGCTTGCACTGTTTCTGACAATTCCTGTGCTCTTATACTTAACATGGTTGTTTTTCTAATATTTGCTTTTAAGGTTTTCTTCTTGTCATCGGTTTTTAGCAACTTCATGATGACGACCCTGGTGTGGTTTTCTTGTACTTACCTTGTTTTTCTTTGTGCCTGCTTATCCTGCTTATTCGTGAAGCTACTTCTGGCTGGTGGATGATATTTTTAGCAAATCTGAAGATACTTTGGCCAGTACTTCTTCAAATATATCTTCTCTGATCCTCGTCCCACTCCACCCCCCAGGGATTCAATGTCATCTATGTTAGGTCACCTCAGAATGTCCCATAGGTCACTGAGGCTCTCTTTTTTTGTGTATTTGTGGCTTTCTTTCATTTTGTTGCCTTTTTCTCTGTGTGCTTCAGTGTGAATGGGCTCATTTGTGCACAGCCTGCGAAGCGTGCTGAGCTTTATTCTGCAGTGTCTAACCTACTGGTAAACCCATGCAGTGAATGCTTCATCTCAGATTTTGCACTTTTCAGACCTTTAAGTTTCATTTTTTTCTTTTGTTCATTTGGTTGGTTTGGTTCTTTGTTTTTCTGTTTCTGGTTTTGTTTTTTTAAGAAGTAAGAATTTAAACATGGTATTTTAAAAGGTAAATGGTTGGGGGACCTAAGTAGTGAGAAGAAAAAGGTTCACTTAGGAGAGGAGAAACTTGAAAATGGGGAGAAACGGGTAAGAGACTTCTGCTTTCTTTTTAGCTCTGTAGTCCTTTTTCACTTTTAAAAATATGAACAGGTTATTACTATGATAAAACTAAATGAAAATGACAGATAATAGAAAAATACAAATATACAGACATACAAGGGCTGTCCGGAAAGTATCCAGCCATGTAATGTGGAAAAACAGATGCACCTCTGGCTGGATTTTTTTCTGGACAGCCCTTGTGTAGTAAATGATTTTATAAACTAAATCATCCTCTCTATCTCTGTCTGTCCATAATACAGAAACTTCTGCATTCTGGGAAGTACTGGGATAAAGGATCCTAACTGTCTCTACCTCCCACTCCTCAGAGTGAGTATTTGAAGGCTGGGACAGAGTCAAGGGTGAAGCACAAGTGCAACTGTGCGTGATCACACTGGCTCCCCACCTTTCCACCCTCTCAGGATCCAATCTCACCCACCTGTCAGACGGTCTGTAAGAAAACTGTCACAGGAGAGGTCTTTCTGAAATCGCTTGTCATTGCAAGTAAACTAGACGGTTAGCTCTCACAAATGGACTCGAAAAAAACAGCAACAACATAGGAAGTGACCCCACTACCTGCTGTGGACTATAGATGCCTGCAAACATTTTCCCATCCCTCCCATCCAGAGGTTGAATCTATTCCCCTTGCACTGAGGCTAGCTCTGTGAGATGCACTGACCAAAACCAGGGCAAAATAATGTAGTCAAATGACACAGTGGAAGTCCAGAGCAGGGCCTTCAGAGAGCTGCAGCTTGGCCATGCTGGCTAGAAATGTACCGCCTTCCAAGTAGCTGCCATGCCGTCAGGAGCCCATGCTTAGAGAGTTGCAAGGTCCTCCAGGAGATGCCTGGGTGTGCCAGGCAGGTGAGTGAGCCGCTGTGCAAGTCCTAGGCCCATCCAGCCTCCATTGAAAAGAAGAGGCTCCACTGCTCACTCAGATGAGGGGAGCACTATTAATAATAAATATCTGAATGATAAAATAATAAATAAGAGGAATGCCGGGGCCATTTCTTTGATCGTAAGACACACACGTAGTTACTATGCTGACGATTAAATAACATACGTAAAATATTTAAGCCAGTGTTTGACACTTCCTAAATGTTCAATAAATGTGAGCTATCATAACTACTGTCAAAGAACTATCCCCAAGTTTCCCTAATTATTTATGACTTTACCCACCAGATGTCAGCTCTCTCCTTGCATGAGAAGGCAATTTGGCCAATCCTAGCTTCCTCTCTCGAAGGAACCATACCCATCTCAACCTACAGCTCCCAGTTCCCACTTCCCCTTAAGAAATGCTGGGGATTATGTATTTTAAATGGCTGCTACATTTCTTCACTCACATTTTATTTGTAATTCAGTTAAGTGAGTATTATTATTATTTCCAACAAATAAAAAAGTGGTATTATTATATCAAAATTACTCTGGCTAAAAGCCTTTTTTTAAGCATTAAAAAAACAAAACAAAACAAAACAAAAAAACAACACCTATTTCCTAAAATAATGCTTTGACGATTTAGTTTTTGCATTTGCCTATGATCACAATCACGTGGTGGGACTTGTGGTCCCGGAAGTCCGGGGGTGGTTCCTCGTGTGCTTGGTGAGTAGGCGGCGGGCGGGGGAGTGTGCAGATCGTCAGGTCGGCGGAGTCCTGCGAAGAGAGCGCGTTTGTGTACCTGATGCACACGCACGCTCCTCAGATGCACCCTCGGAGCCCGCTGACAAGCACTGATTTTAGCAAACGAGAAAACCATTTTTGGAACTATCAGTTATGAAGCTGAAGAGTATGACTGAAGCAGAAGAAAAACTTTAGCCACCATTTTCCATTTGTTTTACCATAGACACCTATTCCCATTTCTCACTCTCTCATTTCCTATCCCTCAAGCTTTGGTTTTTCTGCAATTTCTCTTTCATTGTACCCTTCCTGTGTTTTTATTCCTCCATGGACTCCTTGTAAATATTCTGAATTAGATGATTCCAATTCTTTTGCCTACAAGTCTGCCAATTTTTATAGCAAAGATTCATCTTCTCTAGTGTTAGCTCCATCTTGTTTTAATTGCCTGATTCTCTATTTCCCCATTTCTAAGCCTGTAACTCCTCTAATTACTAAGTATACATGACATCTCAGTTATCACGGGTACAGTATAAAAGAACAGTGCTGTGTGTGCATGTGTGTGTTCCCTTTGGGCTTCGGTTCTACCGTGTCACAAATTTTTGCCCAGGTGGGTACGTTCTATTGGTAATCAGAGGCATACTGCCATCCTCCACCCACTGAAAATATACAGTGGATTAGAAAGGGCTGCGGTGGTATCAGAGGACGGGACACTCAGCTCCAGTCACGACAGAAAGAAGAGGCAGACGCTTTGGCAGAAAGCTGCAGGAGTCACGACGCAGCGCCCGCCGCACGTGTTCGAATCCAGTGAGGCGGCTTCTACAGGCTGCTAGGGGCCGACTCCGCGACCCCGGCCCGGTCTACAGTTAGGACCTTTCACCTTCCAGGCTGACCTCCTCCCCCAAACCACTGTGTAACCACCCACCCCACCCCTCACTCCGTGGGAAAGATTCACTGTTTCACTGCCAAAGCACTCCTTCTCTCTGCACCCCCACTCCCCCGCCCCACTTCTGCGGAGTCCTGGTCTCAATCAGTGTGCACGGGTAAGCTGTCGTTGTGCTAAAAAGGAACTGGGTGTATATTTAAAAAAGAAAATGAGACTGCTGCCTGCTCGCATGTACTCATGTTTAGGTAGTTGTAAAGGATGTGATTTCCAGAGTTCTATAAATACTGAGATCTTAAAATAAGACTTTTACATCAACTCCCTCCAAAGTATTCAACAGATTTAAAATCACAGTGACTTAACACTGCCATCCCTTTAAAATGAGCTTTGAGAAATTTTACAATGCTTTCCCCCCTTAAGATTGTATTTCCACTCCACCACCCCAAAAGGATTTTGTTCTTTCAATGACTATCTTGTAATAAGTCTTAGAAATAAAAATATGTATATACATTAAAAGTTTTTTAAAAATCACATAAATTTCTTCTGGATTGACTCAGCATTGCAATTATTTACATTAAAGATCTGGGAAAAATATTACGCATAAAATGTTACTGTTTATTAGACACTCGTTTCTTAAGGAGACATACGGCATTGCCCCAGCAGGCCCCTCCTCCCCAGGGAGCTCTTACAGACGTGGGAGACTGCTGCTTATTACTAGGGTTCACTGCTTTTTCAGTTCCACTTCATTTTTTTAATGAAATAAAATACAAAGGGACGTTGTTCATATCAATAAGTAGGTGAGAGTAGAAGAAATTGTTATAATATCCCTCAAGTCTTTGAAATTTGAAGATGACACACAAATGACTGTAACTTTTTCACTGTAACTCCTGACAAAATGAGAATGGAAAAGGAAAACAGTAATTATTACGACCTCCACGCCACACTTAGGAGACGGGTGCTTCAGAGTCACCTAAGCTTTCAAACCTATCACCTGCATCCCTTGGGTCCTCAGAGGTTCGCACAGAGGAGTCTGCAAAGGGGACATCGTCACTGTCACCACAACAGGTGCTCAGGCGGGTCCGCGGAGGCACTGAAGCTCTGGAATGAGCTCACTGCCTCTCCCGTGCACACCACACATCCCCACGCCTGAAGGCTCCTGCTGATGTTATTCAATTCACATCTTCGAAACCGGTCGCATAGCCCTTAGGTGTTAGTCAAGATAACTGAGGAGTGAAACTGTAAGACAAGTGTATATTATCAAAACGAGATCCAGTTTTCCATAGAATGTTACACAGCTTAGAGCTTCCAACTGAAAGGAAGGACAAATGGCTCAGGACAGAAAAGGGTCCAGAATCATGGACTGTGCTCAGAAGGGATTTACTCCAGGTCCCGTGGACAAGGTAACCCGACAACAGAAGAAAGCTGTCTCACAATCCCTCCGCAGGTGTCTCTAGCAGCCAGCACTACCTTAGCCTTGTGACGCTCGACTTGGGGTGTAATAATAATGAGAGAACTGGTATCTACACCATGAACTCAAAGAATAAAACTCTCAGAGCACTGATTTAAGCAACATAGTGACACGAGGAGTATCACAAGGAAGAGATGCAGCTCTTCCTTTTAGGAGCTTGCATTTTAGGGTAAATAAGTAAGACCGAAAGCAATGCCGGGGACACTCGGGACAGTACGTCCTGCAGGGGACGGGATGGAGGAGAACACAGGCGTCCAGGCTACGGAAACAGCTGCTCCCACGCGTTTTCCAAGCAAGTGCTACTTTTCCACGGGCCCATCTATGGATGTGAGGGACCAACACCAACAGACTTTTTAATGTTCTATATAAAAAAGAAGACTACAAGGACATTCAGACTGCTCACAAAGTAATAAGAGCAATTTCATCAAAACCAAGCAACAGGGTTCAAGCCCCTATGAGTCTGGCAAATGTGACACGACAGGTCCTGTAAGAAGAGTTCTTCCCCCCGTGGAGTTCTCTTTTGTTCCAAAATCTGACTGTAAAAACAAGTATTTTTTCCTTCTTGAGAGAAACACTTCTGCTTTTAATCACATCCAACACTTTAAGACACGTTAAAGAAAGGAGAAAAAACACCCCTTGTAATTACGGCGCTTTCTAATTACTGTGTGGTGTGCAGCCGCCCCACTTACAAGGCATCTTCCCTTCTCAACTAGCGCTGGAATCTCTGTAGATATTAACTTATTTACTGGCTTCCCTTGCATCTGGCACCCAGCGCAGGACGTAGAGTATAAAACTATAATCTGGCCTTGGATAATAACAGAACAAAAGCCAGGGAGAGCATAATTAGTATCACTACATTACTCAGAGAATGTAAATAAACTGAATTACATAATGTATACAGCTTATCCTTAAATTAATTGAGCTCTGTTGAGCAAGACAGAAAAGTATCTATTAGAAAGAATACTAAAAAGTAAATGAAACCAACAGCTATATAGAGCTCAAGATTTATGAGGATGTACTCTTCCCAAAATTTCCGGCATGTCTATAAGACAGGGTAACAAAACCAGAATTCTTCCAGTGAGCCCGAGAGCCCCCAGAGAAGCTGTCCACGCCACAGGTGGAGCTCACAGGCGAGCTCCTCCACGGCTGCGCTCCTGGCCTCCCGGGGAGCAGCCACACATGCTCTGCCCTCTGCCTTCCCAGCTATACAAATTCAGACAGCTGGCCTGGCCTGACCTCACTGGTGAGAGAGGACACCAGCCGCTTTCTCCGAGTGCAATTAGGACATTCCTGGGAAGATACATATTTGTAAAATGCACTTTCTTGACTTGAACAAGCAGCTTAAAGTAATATTAAAGAGTAGTAAGAGTTTTTATATTCAAAGTACGTTGATCAAACACTTTTTATTAAAATCCATCATATCCACATTTCCAGTAGCATTGGTAAAGTTATTACTACAGATATGCAGGTCTTTATAGTTTTCCCATAATAGCTCTCAGAGATTTTAATCATTAGTAGGTACAGGTATAACACGGTGGAGTCAGCTAAGTATCTCTGAGAAATAATATGCCTATATAAAATTGGTTATCTACTGGCATTTAAGGAAAAGGAATAAAGGAATGGTGTGTGTGTGCGCGTGCATGCACGTGCATGTGTGTGTGCGCGTGCGTGTGTGTGTGCGTGCGCGTGTGTGTGCGTGCATGCGTATGTGTGTGTGTGTAAAGTCAATGTGGTAAGCGTGGAAAGGAAAACTTGTGGCTGGGTCAGTGCTGAGCCACCAACAGGCTAGATGAGAACCTCAGAGAACACCACGTACTACGTGTACAGCACAGGGCGGGGAGCGTTCGCCCTCAGTCTTCCTGTTTCTAGCTGAACACTTCCCAATCCACTCCTCTTGAAACAGAGTCTTAGGCTCCAAGTTTAGGTATCAGAACATTCTAATAGTTATTTGCCCCCAAATTGGAACTGCCCCTAAGAAGCTGGGTTCCTGCTCAGAAATCTCTGGGCAGAAGGGTGAGGAAGGGGCATGAACCACTCCAGGGTGAGGGAAAAGATGTCACCAGGTGCCCCACAGGAGTGCTTAGAGTTAAGGTACCATTCATTTACAGTGATGACTAGTGGCAGCTGTGGACATATTCTACGTAACGGGAGGAAGGTTTAACAACTTAAAATCTTAATTAAGCAGGAGAGTCAGGTATGTATCAATGACAGTTTCATTTTTTTTTTCTGGAGAAAATGGGAATAATAGTTAATGTGTAACAAGGGCTCATGTAACAGGCTCTAAGGGAAATAGCCGAGATGAGTCACCTCATCCAACCCTCCAACACTTCTGCAAAGAAGGTGGTTTTCCCAGGTTACACACCATACGGCAGAGGCCCAAGTACAAGTCAAACCCAGCTTCAAGTGTTTTCACACCCACGCACCCTGCACATTGTTCTAAGTGAAAAACAAAGAAAAGGCAGCTATGCCATCCTGTTAAGAATGACTTGTAATAACCACTCTTGGTTTTTCAGCTGTTGGGGGATTAATACTGAGATGAACGCCCTCTCAGAATTGATGGTGGAAAGAGCTACCATTCCTCTAAGTTAGCGGCCACTAGCTTAGAGTGCAATGTACAACAGATTACCAAGCTTACTATGTCTATATAATAAACTGCTTTAGGCTGATATGAAATCAACATATGTATAGATTCTCCCCCTAACCATGATCTAATGATGAAATAAAATTACTCATGTATAATTTACAAGTCACAACATATCTGCTCTATCCAAAAGCTCTGAACATCTATCTGATACTATCTAAATTGATCTTGACATGACAAGGGTTCACCAGGATTTCAGAGCGTCAAGAACCATCCTAGACAAGGTCACAGATAAAACGTAATCACTGCCCTTGTAATCACCAGGGATGCATGTGCGTGCACACCGAAAGGCCTACATGCACACATGCATATCTTCACTCCTACATTCCATGAGTAACTCTTAAGTAACAGGCATTTTCTGTGTGCTACTCAGTGCCATTCAAAATCTAAAAGCAATTAAAACTGTATAGTAATATAGTAATACAAATATTTAGTGCTTAACAGCGGAACTCTCTTGAGTTCTGCACAAACATATAGCCTATATTCACACTACCCACTTTCCTAAATATACAGAGGTTGCCAAAAAAATGTATGCATGTTTTAAGAAAGAGAAAACTGTATTAAAATTGTAATAATATATATCGATAACAAAAGATGAATACAAGTCACATTCGACTTCTGCAATCACAAGAGGTGCTCACAGTGGTCACCATCAGCATCTATCTAATACGCAGCTAACATTTGTTAAAATGTGTGTACATTTTCTGGGTACCCCAGTGTGTATTAAAAGAAAGGGGAAGACGGGGGTTCCCTCGTGGTGTAGCAGTTAGGCTTCGGCGCTCTCAACACTGCGGCCTGGGTTCAATTTCTGGCCAGGGAACCATCAATCAATCAATCAATCAATCAATCAGTAAAAAAGAAAGGGGAAGAATGTCAAGAGATTCCGAATGGGATGTGCCTATTCAATGAGTCACCTAAAGTTCAAAGAACAATACTGCCAAGGAATGATCTTCAAATATATTTCCCCCCATTTTCGGAGGGGCCACATTTGCTAAAAAGAAAGCAGCAAGCTCCCAGACTGTACTGCCAAGGGCCTCACACACAGTGTCCACACGTGCTGAGGCCAAATGGGGCTCGTCCGGCACACAGGACCTGCATTACTCACTCCAACTGCTTCCTCTGACTTTAGGCGGCATTTATATGAACTGGGCCAAAAGCTGAGGTTCTCTTTTTCCTTATGATAAATATTTTGAATTACTTTTAAAAAGAAGAAAAATTCCAAAAGAGTAAAAATATGTGGAAAATTCACAGGGCCAAAGGTAATTTTCAATGATTATTCTCAAAATCTAAATTCCAAATTTGCAAATTCTTATACATATGCTAAGTGACTAAATCATAAAATCATTTTATGTCTGTTAACTCAACTGAACATTGAAAAGAGATCGAAAATGATCTTTTCTAACCTTCTAATCAATACAGCAGACATTTAGCACAAGTCAGCCCTTCTTTAAAACAGCGGGGCTAAGAGGGCAGTCCGCAAGTCAACTAAGTGAATAATTCTAGTTCATCAGAAAACTACTCCATTTGTTTCTCAAAACGTTTTAAATTCTGTCTCTTCTATAGGATAGAATTTTAAATATATGAAGATGATAACTGTATCTGCATGTATCCTATTCTCCAGAATAAAAACATGTCCTGGTCCATACCTCCTGTGTCTAAAATTATTACAAACCATGAGATCTCAAATTGTACATGATATTCTAGATGTGATCTGACCAGGACAGAGCACCAGAAACCATTGGTTTATGCAATCTGGATGCTAGCTAATGCAGTCAAAAATGACACGAGCATTTTTAGTAGGTTCGTGACAATGTTAACTTACATTAAATGTGAGCTCAAATTTCCGTGTACCACCAAACAAGTACAATCTCTTTGATCCTACCATTTACTTTGGTGAACTTAAATGCAAAACTTTGCCTTGTTTGCAGTATACTTCATTTCTGTGAACTATATAATGTTAGGATTATTCTTCATGTGGCTGTCAATATCAAGCTTATATATTATCAAATTTTATAAAAACAAGCAAGTGCATCATAAAAAGCACGTGGTAATCAGCAATCCACTTTAGAACCAGAAAGTATCCAAAGGGTTACTTTTAAACAGATTTAAATAAGAACCAAATTTAATTCAGCATTTTCAATTTAGAACTTTATAATGCCTCTGGCACTGCAAGAAAGGATGGCATATTTTTTAAACCCATCCTCTGAGGAAGTTGTTATGACACAGAACAGGTGTGGAGCTCTGACTCAATAAATAAGCCTAAACCATCATCCCACATCAATCATTTAGAAGACTATTTGCATTATTTTTTATTATGATGTTGGATTTTAAGTAAAAGAAGGAAACCAGAATTTTAAGTACAAAATCCATCAACCCATGTATATCAGGCACTGCCAACCACTGAAACTGAAAGCAGATTCTATTTTAAAACTAATAATAATACAAGAGTGGGTGACAAAAGGCGGATTTCCTCCCTTAGTCATCCTCCTGCATTAACAGCTTAATTTCCTACCCGTCACTTACTCAACCAAACGCCCGCTGTTCTGTAAACAAGTCTGTTTGCTTTGTAAAGAGGGAGAGAGGGGAAGAAAGGAAATCCAGTACAGTATTTCTTTTCTTGAAACAGTTACCAAAATGTTAGCCTTCAGGAGCTACAACACGCCAAAGAAAAGAGCCAATTCCTTGATCCAACAATGGCCTGTCAATTGATTAGGTGCCTATTCCTGGGGGCTCTTTGAGCACCTGAACAGTCCACCCGGACTGACCACAGTACTCTGCACAGTACTCAATACAGGGCCGACAGAGGGGACTATTATTCTGACACACAAATCTGACACGTCCTGAGGGCAACGAACAGGGTGAACTATCTTGTCTTATGCTTCTGTGTGTCCAAAAAAGAAGAGACAATCTGAGTTCTCCCACTTTAGCCCGATCCCTACTGGATGTCTATTTATCTCTTTGTGAGCACAGGTTTTGAAACTACTTGTTTTACTCTGAAAACCTAGTCTTCTGGTATGACTGAAAAGCAATAGATCCCAATTTGAAAACAGGAAACGTTCATATTAAATAATAAGCTTAAAAAATTTAATAGAATGTAAAGCTAAATGATTCAGATAATTAGTAACCATTCACAACAGAAAGTGTTCTCAAATTGCTATTTATGGTAATAAACAGTAGTGTAATAATGTGTCAATTTTTGCAAAACATAAATACAACATAAGTTCTGAACTGGTCATTCCTTCATAATGGTTTTAAATAAAGTGCATTAATTCAGGTGTTACTTTAATAATATGCTAAACAATCACAATCATCTTAAAACTTACTGAGTACCTTAATTCTCTTCATATGAAGATTAAATCACCCCTAGAGTATATTCTTTATTACTGTATTTGTATAACTAGAATTTATACTTTTTCTTCCAGCTTTTCTGAATCACAATTCTGCCCAACGGATCAGGTTTTAACCTTCAAATGTTAATGCTGGTTTTCTCAAATTTTTAAAACTCATCCAATTCCATAAAGAAAAACAAAAGGTTATTGTGCCCAAGGCTTAAAAAAGAAAACAAAAAACAAAAAAAGAGGCTGGTTCAAAGAAGTGTCTTCACAGCAAATTCACTATGGGTTTTAAAGAATCTTTCTGAATGAATCTCAGTACCAATTCTTTAGGAACAAGACAATGGTCTAGAGGAGAGAAAGAGAATGCAAAGAGCAAATTGCCAAACAAAGGATTTTTAGATCTTTTAGCTCTATATCCCTGGAAATAATCTGTTTCATAGAAATCAAGTTTTGGGTTTGTCTTAATATTGGCAAAGTCTGTTTCTTTTCCCATTTGAGAAGGACTATAATCAAATTTGAAAGAGAAAGATAGCTATTAAGAATTCTAAAATTATACCTAGTAATGCCTCACAGTTAATAGGAACACTTTAGGTATAACAGATAACCATTTCAATGGTTAGGCTTGAATTTGATAAAAAATATGAGTTCTTTGACCTCTCTCTATATTTTCCCCCCAAATTTGAATCTATTCAACTAGGAAAAAATGTAACTTATTTTTGTTATTATTACTCACTAATAGCCTAAAGTACAGTTCCCAGTCTATGGGTTGCAGACCCCTGTGCTTGGAGACCCCATATGAATAACAAATATTATTTAAAAAATGAGTAAGTAATATGTCTTGCACATATATGGGATTATTTTTCAAATACAGGTATGGTGGTGTGATTACAGACAGGAAATCATTTAAAAATGTTACATAGTACTTAGTAGTATTTTTTCTATAAAATATTATTTCAATCACATTGAGAAAATTTCAATGCAATCATGTCGTAATCCATAAATTGTTTCGATGCCAGAAACAAGTTCTACAAACCCAAAGAAGTTAAAGATTGCTGGAATAAATTTTTTTTTTTTTTTTTTTTTTTGGTATGTGGGTAGCTCCCTGACTGGAAATCAAACCCAGGCCGCAGCGCTGACAGTGCCAGCACCGAAGCCTTAAGCCACTACACCATCAGGGAACTCCCTGGAATAAATTTTTAATGAGCTATATTAAGAAGTGCTTGAAGATGCCTTAAGAAGATGGGGGAAAAGTACATGTTTTCCAACTAAATTAGAATATCCAAAGATATGAGAATAAGTAAACTTGGAAACTATATACTTAAGAGTAAGAGATTTGCCATAGGCACTACTGCCTGAGGCAAAATGTGAGCAGTAGGCAAAATGTGCCAACCCTGAAACGAAAAAGCCCAGCTCCGCCATTTATCAGTTTGGGCAATTAAAACTTTGCACCTCAGTGCTCCCATCTATAAAAAAATCTCACTGAATTCGGAAAATACTTCCAAGAAGAGAGGCAGGAATACATTTTTCACACGTACTTGTACACTACAGGCTGAAAGCAGCACAGACCAAAACAAATGATTACAAGGTGGGTAACAGAGTAGTAAAAAGAAGAGGAAGTGAAATGCTGACCTCTGTGGCACACACCTGGCTGGTGTCCACATTACCTGTTTCCTGGACTGAGATGGTTGTAAGGTTTCTACACTTTATTTTAAGTGAAAAATATCAACTCTAGACTCTGAAAAGTTTGGTGTAAATACTGGAATTATTAGAGTATTAATTAAAAGCATACAAAGGAATATAATAATAAAGACTACAGATGAATTTAAATGGAATACTGAATATATTCCAATAATTTAAAAGAAGGCAGAAAAAAGGAAACAGAAAAACAGAGGAACAAATAGTAAAATAATTAAATCACTGAACTAAAACCCAACATACTGACAATTATACTAAAGATAAATGGTATAAGCACATTAATTTAAAAACCTGATTCTCAGATTATAATGACAAATAAGACCCACTAAATGTTATTATCTATATGAAACTCAAATGAAATAAAATAACAGACATGCTAAAAGTAAAGGAATGGAAAAAGGTATCATGCAAACACCAGAAAAATAAATGGAGTAATATAATATCTGACGAAGTTAGAGTTCAGAATATGATAAATTACCAGGACAACAGGATGCCTTGACCAACTGCAACATTTTATGGCTAAGCAGAGAACACATGTGTAAAGGAGCAGAGAAGGGACAGAAACAGGACAAAAACCAGGAGATGTCATGTAAACCCAAGTAAGACAGTGACTCAAAGAGTAAGGCGTGGACAATGACAGTAAATACGGCAGCAGACAGGTAAGATCGAGACTGCTGGTTTTTCTCTTTTTCCTTTTGCAATAAAATCCCTCATCTCAAGCTGCATACCCAGCTACTCAAAACAGAGAATGTATTTCTCTTGCAACCTCTCTGAATATGGTCCTATGGCTACAATTAGCCAAATGGATGTCAGTGATACAGGCAATGTATGGGTTGTGTCGTTAAAGTGAGGGAGTGCACTCTATTTCCTCATCTCCTCACTGTTGTTCGCCTAAATGAGAACTCAACTGATGTGACAATGAGACTTTTTTAGCATGTGGCCTACGGATGGTATAGCAGCCAGGAGGAATCTGGGTTTCTTACACTGTGGACAGTTGGTGGCTCTGTTGTCTTAAATTACCCGCTTTAAACGACTCCTACTTGAAGATTCAGTAGCCTCAATGTTCCAGAATTCATCACAGAAGATTTACGAGAAGGAAAATATATGAAGAATAATGTCAACACATTTTTAAGCAAATAATATTTAAACCAAAGGTACAACATACAATGACATATACATTAATAATTATAAGATTTATGAGATCATAAAAAGCATTTAATACTTCCCTCAGTTTGAAAGCGATCTATAAGCATTTTAAACCTTATATTTGGCAATTTTCAAAGATGATTCTCCATTTCTCTGCGTTTTAGAGTGAGTGAGGGCTGAAGCAGAGAATCAGTGTAAGTAATCAGGTTGTTTCCCATGTTAACGATGGGAGTAATGAGAAAGAAGAAAACCCACTCACCTAGAGAGCAGACACAGGTCTAGTCTATGATATCCGTTTTGGTAATGACTTAAGGGTTTAACCCTAACTACATTTTTCATTCAGTCATTGAAAAGGAAGTTCAGTACAATTGTAATTGAATTCTTAGCTATACTACTTAAGTATAAGAGAATCCATTCACTGGAATGAATACTCAAGGTTAAAGTTATACAATTGATTTTCATATATCTCACTGACTCACATTAAAAAATAACATAAGAACTCCAAATCTAACTTTTAAAAAATATAATCTGTGTTCTAAGAATAATCTCCAAATTATTTCTTTTATAAGAAATTTTGGAAACTGCAGCTTTTAAGCCTGGAGAGATTTAGCAAAAGTACGATGCAAGTATTAAGGAGTTTTAAGCTTCAGAACAAAAAATAGTATCAGCTACCAAATCTGTTTTTATGTTTACCCTCTGATGTTTCTACCAACAATTTCCAGCAAACTACCAGGGAAGAGGCTTCCTCTTCAGACACAATGGGTGTTTTTTTCTGACTAACTGCATTTCTGAACTAAATGCATGCAGAGCTAATAAACGGAAGGAAAGCAAACACGGAGCTGGTCATTTTAAAATTATATTCTTAAGAGGTTTAGGGGTGTCATTTGTGGAACACAAAGAGATTTCCTTCTCTAACAGCATTCCAGGACATCACTCTTTCCTGCCTGCCAGCAGACAAGATTACACTTGTCTGGAATGTCAGTGAAGTATTTATACAAAGGCAGTTTTTCAGAATCTTCTTGCTGTGAACACAAAACAGGAAATACAGTAATACCATCAGTGTATGATAAACACTCTTTAGTAGAAACGTGTTTCTCCCTTAGTAAGTACTAGGTTAACCTCCAAGGGGAGATGACAATGAGCACGTGGATGAACACATACCACCAGTTGTTTGGGGCTGGCCAGAGGGGAGGTTCAGGAAGAAAACTCAGTAATTTACCAAACTACTTTTTAGTGTTATCGTACAGCCTCTAATAAGAACTCATTTTTCTCAAGTTCACAAGGAAAAATAAAAAAATTCCACAAAAGTTACTATTGTATTGAATAAAAAACAGCCTAATAAGAAGAAAATTTAACTGAAATTCTGATTCTGAAACAGGAAAAACAAATTTCTCTGTAAAGTGGCCATCCATCAAAAACACCAAATAAAGCATCTCATGTTTAAAACACGTTTTTCAATTTTCTTTTCACTTAAAAAAAATCCTATTTACTTTCCATGGCTTAAAAGAGTAGTCTAATTTCACGAATTTACCTACTTCGGAGTTTGGAGACTTACTGAAGAATAGATTATAAAGTACAGCTGGTATCCCAAGAATAACAGAGACAAATGCTCCCTTTCCATTAAGACAGCAGGATGCACTTTGGTTAGACTGCCCCCTGCTGGTGTGAAATTTCCAAAATGATAAAAAGTTGACGATAAAACTGTGATGTTATTTTTAAAAAACCATTTCTACTCAGAAATTGGTTTCAGTTTCTTAGTGAAAACTAAGGAAATTTAATATTTAACCTCTGTGTCTTATGTTCACTCAATAGGCAAATATTTATGGGATATCTATGACCGGACACTTCTCAAAAATACGATTTCATCTCTCTGACCTCAAAATACTTACAAGTTACTAGATAAATAAAAAAATCTAGAAAAGAAGAAACAATTAGAGAAAATCAACTAAACCAAGTGGTACTGAAGAGAAGCAAGCTGGAGGAAACGAGACTGGTCGGGACAAATTAATTTTAAACAGACAACGTAATGGAAAAGGCTTGTTGAGAGTGACAGGCAGCCCGGGAAGCAGTAGGGACGACGCCGGACAGCCACGAGCCAGGACAAGCACGTGCCCCGGGGGACCACGAGCACAGCACGTGCGGGACACGGGGCACTGGAACGAATGGACGCGCGCGCTCAGTGCAAACGAGGCATAACGAGGAGACGTGGGGCCCAGCTTTCCTAAACTAAAAGGCCAGAATGAGGGCTGCAAGTGGGCACGCACGCCAGGGGGCCAGCGCGGGGCCCGCGGCAGACCGTAACCCCACAGCGCGGCAGTTACCCGGTGAAAGCCGTGCCCTCGGAAAGAGACTGGGGAACAGAACGGAGGTGACACGGAGGAAGAGAGGGAGGCAGAGCAGCCAGTGGTTAGGGGACAACGGGCGTGACCCCAACAGCTGAAC
This sequence comes from Lyroderma lyra, assembly GCA_004026885.1. Lineage (NCBI taxonomy): Eukaryota > Metazoa > Chordata > Mammalia > Chiroptera > Megadermatidae > Lyroderma > Lyroderma lyra. The sequence goes on from PVJL010010962.1 coordinate 24,367, forward strand.
CAGGACGGAAGCAAGGAAAGTGGGAAAGAAAACTGAAATGGAGACACGTTTAGAGCGAGAAACAAAACGGGAGGCCTGACTGAATCCAGGCTTTTGTGCAATCCTTATGCCATGCTGATTGTTGCAGAAGAAAGGTGCAGTGGACAGAGTGAGGACACTGCAGTGTCCTTGGAGCTGAGCGGGTACAGGATTTCAAGAAGGTGGGAATCTGAGACCCATAAGAACCCTTAAGAAGCCACTACATTTTGTTCCACAGTCATGGCTGACCCTCCCAAGTTCACTTTTAATAAAGTACAGTCAGGAGGAACTAGAGAACTGAAAATTTTTAAAGCTGTGAAGAGACACAGACACTGAGGGGAGCGATTCACTTTAGGGGAAACACCTGTCTCTGAGCGCGTGCATTACGGGGCAGAGCTCTGTTTAAAGGTGGGGATACATGAGGAAGTTCATGGCAAAAGGTCTCAATTTTCTCTATAAATCAGTCTCCAAGCTCACTTTCCAAAAAAACAATGATAGATAAATATTCACAAAAATCCTTGGCAAGTGTTTGATATCACTCTCCTACCCAGGAGTCCAATTTCCACTGGAGATGTCCAATCCCCAGGGATGGCTTCATCTAGCCATGACTTCTCACTTTTCTGTATCTGTCTAGAAAAATCTGTCTGCCATTTCATACAAAAGTTCAAAGTTGACTTATTGTGGACACTGCTTCCTACACATGCAAGTAGTCTTTCCAAACATGGTTTATGGGAAGACACCTGGAACGGAGCCCAGAACTCAGAATACACGCTATTCATGTGTCGGAAGTCAAAGTGGTCACAGTAAGACAGCATGGAGAAGTCACATCTCCTAACCAGCAGTCTTGTTTCAGAATGACCCAACAAAACCAACAAAAACCAGTCACTGATTTTTATACTACATTTTCTTTTGCAAAGAAACTTCTGTTAAAAGAAGTACACCTGAAGTTGGACATCCATTAATTCACTCGCTTATAGAGCAAATCATTTATCACGCTTCTGGCCCAAGTTCAGTATCTTTGTATCATTGTAATGTCAGTTTTAAAAAACCAACATTGAAATAATAAAGTTTCCTCTCAAAACTCACATTCACAAAATAACGAAATAAACATCAGCATATGGTCCAATAGGAACATCTTAGGCTTACTAGAGAGTTCACTGGTTATTTTGGGGCAAGGCCTTATTCTTCTTCATGACTGAACATTTCAAGTATTACAATAAAATTGATAAGAGATATTAACACTCAATTGGTATTTCCTAGAAAAGATAAAAAAAATCATCAAGAACTTGTATGTATCTGTAGAATGAATACAAGTGCTATACTGACTGTGTCTATAATATAAACAGACCAAACTAAGTTCTCTCTAAAGTTAAATAGGCAGGGATCTGACAACATCTATTCCCTTTTATATTGAAAAGGATTATATAAGTTATTAAATATAATTCTAAAAAAAAGACAGTGTTAACCATTATTTTCTTTGAATATTATCCTTTAGTCTCTATATACACAAACACTTTTTATACAATAGTATCTTTTAGATATTTTGAACATCTATGGGTAAAATAGATTTTTTGAAGCAACTGACTTTTGAAAATCAAATAAAACTTCCTCTGACCAAAGAGTGCCCTGCAAAATAAATAAATAAATAAATAAATAAAGAGGTCAATTTTCAGAAAGCAAATTATGTAAATATACATGCTAAAACAACAGGAATTTTAAACTGTGGAATGCAAGGCAGACTTCAACTCACACTGTGTGCAGGTCACACCTGGATGAAGAGGACAGGTGGATTTCAAAACAAAACCCACCACTGAACATAATGTCTGACAAATGCGTAATTAAAAAAGATGGCATGGCCAAAATAATAGCTTTATAATCTATTCACTAAAGGCAATTGATATAAATGCCAAGACCTAGTCCTAAGTAAAGAAAAAGCAATTTATCAATACCACGTCAAATATCTTTCTTTCTGGTAGTATCTTTCATTAGTTATCACTGCATTAGACATTAAAAATAGCAGCAGCATGTCCAGAGTCACACAGTTAAAACAAATACATATTATCTTAGAGCAAATCTAGCTCTGTCTCATCAGCATATCCAGAGGAAATATTTACCTAATTACCTGGACACTAAAACAGGTAACTTTTAAACTTACAGTTTGGAAGTACAGGGTGATTTGTGAAATGAGTGAGGTAACAAAACAAACAAACAAACAAACAAAAAACAAGTAGGCAGTTAAGAGACTACATGGGCCCTGGGCCAGTTGTTAAGGTATAGGGTGATGGCACTCCTGAGAGTGACAAGGCTAGTTTAAAATAAAAGTGTACAAAGTTCTGAATATAAACAATCAGGCTTGAATATACTCATCTTTTAAGAACTTAGAAGGAAAAAGTTCATTCTACTACAAGGGGCCCCAAAAAGGCCTGTGGAATTTGACTCAATTAAAACAACCAACTTGGACAAGAAGGGAACAGAAAACGTATCTTGAATTTGATGACAAAGTAAATCGTAGTAAGTAGTATACGGACAGGGCAAATTCACAACGATGCATGGGGGAAAACACTCAACTAGGCCCAGTGCCTTTTCTCAAAGACAGATTCAGCTGCTGGATGGACAGGAGTGTAACACCCAGATGCCTGACATGTACGCTAAGTAGATGACTTGGAACTGGAAATTGAGGCTTCCGTGAGGCCATTGCTCTTTCAGTTCCATCACGGAGGAAATATCTGCCATACATGACAGAGGCAGCCGTGGCGGGCTGGAGGTCCCCACCTGACTGCGATGCCCCCCACTTCTTCCTCCTCGCCTAACTTTTGCTCTTGTGTTCGGGGTGCAAACCAAGAGTCAGCAGAGTCTGTCCCAGGCTACCTACCTACTGCCTCCCCTTCCTCCCTTCCACACAATACACACTTGCCGAGAACTCTGTGTGGCCAGACACCCCAATAAGCACAGTGACACATCTGTGACAAAATACAATTAAAATATCCTGAATCAAAAATTCTAGCTTAACAATTGTTTAATATTAAAATAATATGATGGAAATAAATATTATACGAACCAATAAACTATGACTGTTAAAAGAGTATGATGGTTTCTGAGAAAACCAAGGGTAACGCTCGGGAAAATTCAAGAAAGGTGAGTAACTAAAGTAACTATTCATTTGGTGTAAGTAGAACAGCCGTAGAAAATAGGGACGCTCAGGGTGCCCGAAGTTCTCACCCTATAAAAGCCAAACATTTAAATCAATATGATGAGGTTTAGATAAGAGATACCATGGAACTCCAATCAGTGGACTATTCTCAAAGAAAAGCAATTGCCCCCAAACAAATAAATAGCAAATTAATGTGAATTTACATGTTTTATGTTAGAGCAAAATCATTAAACTCTATAGAAAATATTTTAATGATTCTTTAACTGACTTTTTCAATTGACTACTAACTGCTAATTTCTACAACCTAGAAATTCTGATACATTCCAGATTACTGGTGCAAGGGCAAAACAGTAGATGCACTGTAGAAGGAAATCAGGCGTTATCTACCGAAATTACAAAGACATTACCCTTTAGCACAGCAACCCCACTTTACAACACATCTGCACAAGAACACCTGGACGAGGTTATAAGCAATAGCCCAGTGTCCATCAACAGGGGATGGTTTGGACAAAGTCTTGCATCTATGAAGCCCCCAAAAGGATGAAGAAAATACCCACATACTGAGCAGGAGTGATCTCCACGACACAGTGCAAAGTGAAAAAAGCAAGGTGCTGGACAGGTTGCATAGTTTCCTACATTTTGTACACTTGGGAGGAAATGAGTATTGGAAATAAAGTAAATATACATAGTTGACTGCTAGAAAAAAGCGCTACACACCGCATTGCTGAGTGTCACTATGGTCACCTTCGAAGTCCTCCCCTTGGGAAGCTGTGCACCGATGCCAGCGCCTAGCCCACCCTTCAAAGCAATTTTGGAACTCTTTATCTAGAATGGCCATCAGAGCTGTCACTGTATCCAAAATCTGACAAATAACTTTGTGAACTTGCCACCGTGTGCTTAAGCTGGCAGCACTGCACAGGCAACTTGGTAAAGTGTCATAACCTTGGCAAGGGTGTTTTCTTTATTCCCAGTATTATGCCAAGATATGACCCCTTACCGAGTTGTTAAGGTGTTTGGTTCCTTAATTAAAAACAAAACAAAGCCCTTAAGAAGACCTCTGGTGGTGACAGAATACAGATCTCCTGCCTGCCTCCACCAAAGACACAACTCGTCCCTAAACATGTAAACAAAGGTAAAACGACTGGCTAGGATCGTGACTTCGAGCTGCATTTCCCCAGCTCCGTTGCTGTTTAAAAAGCATGACTTTTTCACACCATGCATTTAGGTAAAGTATGGGGTGTGGGTAGCATGACAGCATCGTTAAAAAAATAAGACCGACTGTAAGTTTCTGGAATGTAGTATGCTTAAGAAGATAATTTACACCTTGTCCCTAGTGCCCATTTCTGTTTGGGCACGTGGATGGAATAGCAACAACTCTCTTGGGGGCTTATGCTCTGGCCCACGCACTACCTCCTCGACCCTCAGTGGTGGTTGTGGGATGTCCTGGGCCTCAGGCTAGGGTCCAAACGCCTAAACCTCCGGAAGCAACACAAACATTCTTTGTTAGTTCCAAGCCTCCCTACCTGAGTCTCTCGGTGTTGGTGTTTATATACAAGTGGGTACATATACTTCCTTCTACTACAAGGACCTGTGATTGAGTAGACAATGATGAAAGAATGGAGGCACAACAGTCCCATTTGTGAAACAACTGAGGAAATGCTTACTCCTTACACTGAGGTTCGGCCATCAGTTAGTTAAAGGCTGAATCATTCTTTCAATTCATTTCAGAAAAGCTCAGTGTCAATGCAAATTGCCAAATACAAATTAGCAAACACCCATCTGACAAGTATAAAATAACCACCTGACCTTCGGGATGTATTAAGACATTAAATAAATTAAAAACAGAATGTGAAGGTAGTAAAAATAATACAAAAGTTCTCACATCCTTCTATAATGAAACAGGGTTGTTTTTCTATTTCTCTGTGTCATAAAATCACCATGTTGTCCCCAAGAACATCAGTAAACCCTCAAATCAATGTCTAACACCACTCTTCACTCTTATTAGTAATTCACACAAACAAAACCAAGTCTCACTAGTAAGCACCGCGAACATCAGTGTGGCTATTCATTTGGAAAACCTCCTCTCAGGGTAAGATCGCCCCCTCCACACTTCTGATCTGGGGCTGGGTGACACTTAGCTGGGAGGCGGCCCTGTCCCTTACAGAATGTGCAGCAGCATCCCTGCCTCTGTTCACTGGAAACCATTATCATGACAACCAAAACTGTCTGCAGACATTGCCACATGTCCCTGGAGGGGCAGGAGTGTCAAAATGGCTCAGAACTCCCATTACCAGAAGTCTTTAGGGGAAGAACAGCGAGACAGCTGAGGCGGTCCCTGCTCGATGTAAGAGCTGGTCCTAATGGTTTCTGTTTGGTTTACAGAATTTCTTGAGGTTTTTCTTATTGTTTGTTTCTATAATTCTATCCTTCTAAACTTTCATTCAGTCAAAATTCTTGTAATTTAAAAAAGAAAACAGAAATGTCCTCAATAACTCTTGAATTGCCAGAGTACTCTACTCATTAATGTATGTGCCCATGGTTTTCTTCTCAACTTTGACCAAGATGACAAAATACAAATTTTCTAAATCAGGCCCCAAGGTGAGGGTGTGAGGAGCTATAAATGGAAACTGAACTGAAATCCAGCTTCATTATTGACACTCCTGTTTGATTTGTCAGGAAATCACTCCTGCCAAAGGATGAACTGGTGAGGTTTTGCAAGCTATTACAAACTGTTTATGGCTAGACTTTTTAAAACTGGCTCTAAGGCTGCAGCATAGTAAGGGCGACCGCTAATGCTGGGGCAGTTTTAATCCCGGGGGAGATTGTCAAGGTAAGCGAGCAGAGACTCCAGCTGACAGCAGAGATAATCCAATTGTTCCAGGCCAAAGCACTGTATTTGCTTTTGTTGTTTTTCTCCTCTCCTATCAGCAGCCTGTCTCCATGAATCTGTCTGGGAAAATGATAAGCAGTAAAGCAAGCAACCCTTTCCATCCGTCTAAATCATGCTCCCAGCAAAGACCCCTAGAAAGTTCTGGGATGGGCCATCTTTCAAATGTACATTTCTGTATGTAGTAAACTGCTTAAAACAAATGAAAATTAATGCAAGAAAATGCATATGCACAGAGATAACAATTTATACAGAACCTTCACTCCTTGAAGTTCAAAACACATTAGAGAAAAAGGTCAATGACAATCATGAAATATTTGTAAATATGTGAAACAGGAAATATTAATATGTGAATGACTCCCTACCAATCTCTAGTAACTCAATTGCAGTAGATTAGTTACAAACCAGACTTGACTACTTAAGGCCATCTATGTACTAGCCCTTAAAAATTTAACATTCAAATTATTCTCTAATTCCAAAAAATATGAATCTAAAGGTACTATACAAATACCAACTTCATCAAAAGCACATGGCAAATTCATGCTGCAAAATAAAAATATCAGGAAGCACGTAGGAAAAACCTAAACAGAGTCTGCACACTTTCAAAGGGTTTTTAAAACACTGGAAACAGAAAACAAAAACAAAATAAACCAAAAAAAACTGTTAACGCTTAGGAAGCACCAAAAGAAGGATTCTTTAACATTCACTATTCTGTATTAAAGTTTCTATCCTCCACAGTTCGCACTTCAGCCAACCATGCAGACAAAACAACTCACATCGCCACTCTCTCCGATGCAAGAGAAACTAACATTTGCATGATGGACGTAATTAAGTTTCACAAGACTTAAAAGACACAGAAAGAAACAGGGACTATAAAAAATCACATCCTTAAATCAAGAGCGCTCTTGGGCAGAATTAGTGTCTGATATGGAGAACATCAATGTGACAGATGCTAACATAAAACTCAAGAGAAGACTGCGTCTCTATCTCTATTTTAATCTTAACGATCTAAGAAACAAATAAAACCAGTAAAAATGAACGATTTAGTGCTTCGATTTTGTTTTTTTGTTTTTTTTCTTTATCTCCTTATTTTTCTTTAGGAGGACTCTATAATTTCTTTTTTGGCAACTATAGAAAATAACTAAATTCCAGTATTAAACTGTCCTTTAATTTAATGTTTCTAAAAACAAGAAGGACCTTCCATTCAAAAGGAGGCTCAATAAATGTTGGGAGAGTGCAGAGCTCTGAATTCACTCATCGGTCAGTCATTCTTTCGACAGATATTAATTAAAGCAATCTTTGGTATGAATGAACAGTATTCGTAAGGTCCTCCTATAATGATAATTACAATAATAAGAAGAACTGGCATGTATGTAATGTTTACATATGTACAAAACAGCTTCGGAACATTATTATAATTGACATTTCATTTTTTTCCTGACTTTTTAATCTACTATAAAAGGTGAAAAGTTAACTTTGTGATGAGTAAGAAGTAGGAATGGGAGGCAGCCACAGTCATGTGAAAGCTACACGATTAAATATAATAGTAAAACTTAAATTTCCCTGTTATTCAAGATAAGTGCTCTTTTTCATACACCACCACACAATTTCAATACGCTGTGATCAGAAATGCTAACTCCTTCACTGCCCTGTGGTTTCTGTCTTCCATCACAGCACAAGCTTAGTGAGTCCTCTCCGCTGTCCTGTTCCACAAAATCTGAGGGCTATCCAGAGCTCCGGGTGTCTGTGTTCACCAGGTGATGCAAAACTCCACCAAATCAGACAGAATACGAGCATTCAGAGGTTACACACCCTCCAGCATAGTCAAGACAATTTATTTCTTATTGTTTTAAAAAAGGAAAGCTCATTAACTGAGGCCAAGTATTTATTCTTGGACAACTAAACATACGAATTTAGAAAAATGAGAGGAGAGTCTCACCTGAGGGCTGCAGAAGAGGTTACCCCAGTTTCCCCGCTAACACGGCACGCTCATGCTGGTCAATGATGCGGAAAAACCCCCGGGACAGAAACACCATCAGACAAGCCGGTCCCTTTCGCCGTCGGCCTCCATAATAAAAATGTCCTTTGGGAATAGCTTTATGCACAATACTTTTACTTGAAAACTTTTGAGACATCAAATATGTTAACTATGAACACACTTTAAAAATCACGGTGACTGTGTACATGTTTACATGTGGCTGTGTAAGAACTAACGAACATTATGGGGATGAGACAGGTAAAATGAAAGAATACGTGTCAGCTTAAAGTGGGAAAGCAATGGCTGTCACTTTAAAATGACAAACAGGGAGGCGTCTGTCCCCTCTAAGTGCTGCTCCCTAGAAATAGGAAACAACTTCCTTTTGCACAACACTCTCCTCAGGTTATTCAGAAGCAGACTACATTAAGAAAATTTAAAAGTGTATAATGTAAATGTCATAAAATGTAAGACTTGAACACAGGCACGTCCAACCTACAGCCCAGGACAGCTGGGAATGCGGCCCCAATACAAATGCTTAAAACATTATGAGACTTTTTTGTGACTTTTCTTTTAGCTCGTTAGCTGTCGTCAGTGTGAGTGTACTGTCCGTGTGGCCCATGGCAGTTCTTCTTCCAGCATGGCCCGGGGAAGCCACGAGTTGGATACCACTGCTTTAAAGCGAAGTGTAGAGTGTAGTCCTTTGGCAGCACATCATGACAACACATGAGAAAGCGACACATTGTAGATAAAGAAAAAGGTGTCTGGGGACCCTGGAAGCCCTACCTTCCAATACGGCCTTTATTACTTACTGGTTCTTGAACCATGGCAAACTGTTTAATCCCTCAGAACATTCATTTTCTCACTTCCAAACTGTAAACAGAAACACTACTTTGAAGGGTCCTTAGTAGTACAAACAACGTATGCCTGCTCAATTAGCAGTGATAATAACTCTTGGTAGCTGAGAGTAATATTTCTGGACTTTTTCTGATTCCTTTTATGTATTCAACTTTGTACATTATTTTTATCCTGCAATGAAATGCATACAAGCACTTAATATTCATATTTATATAGGTAAATCTACCTATAATCTTCGATATACAGACTATACTTTGGTTTAGACTGTTTTCTTTGTTTTCCATGAAGAAAATCCGTGTTGCTCGTGAGAACAAGTGGCTTTTCTCATTGTGTGAAGGAATGCAGGTTTAGGTCACAAACATGAATGTAAAATGTCAACTCATGGAAATGTGGCTGCAGATTACTGTTCTACTCACTAACTTTGCAAACTATATAGGCAGGGCAATCAAATATCACCAAAACGTACTCACGAATGTAACTAAAAGGAAGAGAAGTTTTAGAAGGAATGCTTCTTAATTATTTTAACGGTGATTAAATACACAACCAAATTACTTTCTTCAGGCCCTCTGAATACCAGGTTTAATCTCAGTGCATAGTCTTCTATTCAACAAATACACTGCCCAACTACCCAAATCATCTTTTACTAGACATTTGTCATTGCCAAGAAAAAACTAGGTGAACGGTATCTGACCGGTGATAAAGTGAGGAGACTAACATATAAGAAATATGCTATTCTCAGTGAACATACAAATTATAAAGATACAAAATTTAGCTCAGCAAACTATTGTCACTTTGAATCAGCAAATTATAGCAAACACGAGAGAGCTGGTGCTTTGCAAGCACAGGAGTACAGCCAAGCAGAGGGCAGGCAAGGGTGGTCTCTCTCAGACTAGCTGCTTCCCACGGGCCCCGGCGTGGACTTGCGGGCGGCCAAAGCGAGAACCCTTCCCTCCTGGCGCTTACGCGGGAGTGAGGGGAGACGGACGGCGGCGGGAGCCCTGAAGCAAGCGCACTGTATGCGAACGGATATTGTAGCGAAAACAACACAAACGGGGTCAGGGGACGAGGGAGAAACGGGGGTGGAGCGTTCGGGGGTTGGAGCGCTGGCGTGCTCGCTGCCTGAGAGGTGCAGTATTACTAGCTCTTCAGACAAATGAGTTCTGTCTGATGAGTGCTTCCTTAGTAGTTTTTTTAAAAAAAGTAATTCCTATTAGCTTTTTGCAACCTGTGTCATTAGTTATAAAAAAAGGAAGTCAAACGTTTTCCTAGGCTGTGTTTGTTGCTGCCTCTCCATCACCCATCACACTGCCTGGCACATGACAGGTGCTCAGTAAGCATTTGGTGAATGACTCAATCCAAGAAAATAAGCAAGCAGTTTGAATGGTTTCGGTCCAAAAATTTAGTTCAAGTGTTGACAAACTTCTTCTTAAAGGACAACACAGTAAATATTTTCATGTTATCTGCCCAACAGTCTATGCAGCAATGCCTGTGGCTGTGTTCCAATAAAACTTTACTTAAACAGGCAGAGCACAATTTCCGGCTCTGCTTAGTTTATTCAGAATCTAATTTCCCTAAGTCTTCTGTACAGTTTTCCTGGCAGTATAAAGATCCAGTCATCATCTTCTTGCTGATGCTTACTTTTTTCCCACTGTAATAGACTCAGATGAACACGACCACACACCTTGTCACAATGGTCACACACATACATCCCTCTTCTTTCCCTCTTAGTTCTTTTCTTCCCTTTTTCATTTAAGTGAAGACTGGTAACAAACTGAAAAAAGCTACTACACTGGCGGATGGAATACCATCGTTCTTACGAGAGAGCACACACACAGCGCTAGTCATCTTGGACAACTGACTGAGCCAAGGAACACGTGGGTATTGTGTACAGCCCATACAAAGTGCTTATTACCTCTAACTACAATCAGTTAGATATCTGTAAATTGGCCAGCACGTGCTCGGTGCATAGCACACACCAAACGACAGCCAGTTCACTCTGCACTGTCAGCTTGCCCTTGTCCCAACATTGTCACTTAAATTTAAATTGCTACTTGTAGGACACACACATTTCAACGATTATTTTGAAAAGCAAAGCCAGTTCCTCTCATTTTGTCAAGCGGCTCATCCTTGGGTGGGAGGGAAGCCTGACACAGCAGCAGAGCCTGCACTCAGGGGAGCATCTCCATCTGGTGTCAGAAGAGAGTAACTGCAAGACGGACTCGGTCCTCAGACAACACAAATGACAGGCTGGGTGCCTGAGATCTAAAATGCCTTTTCCCAAATCTACTCTGATGCACATGCCAGTACAGTGCTGCAGACACGGGTTAGACAATTCGTGGTTTATGATTATAATACTTTAAATGCACCTCTTCTGCAGACACACAATGAATAAGATGCCAGGCACAAAAAGGGCACGACTGTTACCGCTCTGTTCATTTTAACAATAATCCTCACATCAGCCCTTCTACTGTGACTTTAAAACCTTCACTACCTGGCTTCAGACTCAGTTCTCAGCCACACTAAACATTAGTTTCCACATATGGGAATCCAGAAGCATTAACAATATAAGCTAAGAAATCTCTTCAAATTTAAAAGTGAATTAACTTTAAATAATCATACATAGTTAGGCATTTGTCCTAACTCAAAAGTATTTTTATATTCACAAATAGTTTTTGAAATAGCATATTCTTATATAGACCAAAATATCAGAGGCTGATCAGGCATCTGTGAAGGAGAAAATATGCTGCTCAACAAGTTCCCCCTTTTCAAAGAGCAATAAATTTTCAGTGAAAAATTTCAGAGTTCTTCAACTGTCAACCAAAGTTTTTATTACACAACAGCAGCCTTAAGGCTGATTTATGGCTCACCACCCCCTCCCCGGCCTTTCTGACAATTAAGTGGTGAAAAAGTCATTTTTGCGCACCTGGATAATATTTGCTTGCTTTATAACATGCTTGAAGAAAGGAACTTTTCAATAACAAGAAAGTTTGGGAAGGTGGTACCCGAAAAAGCTTAAAGGACCAAAACAAAAGTCTTAGAAATGTATTTGGTACACTACGTCCTTTTATGTAGTGTTTAGAGTCTCTATTATGATCTGTCTCTGTGCCTTAAAGACGCTACAGAATGTGAATGCTCCGTCAGGGATTATCCGGTGCGTTTCTGGGAGCTCTAGAAGCAGAGGTGCAGAGAGCCTAAATAGCTTCAAAGAACACAGTGTCAGCAACAGTGCCAGAACCCGAAACCAGTCTCCCATTGCACGTAACATTCTCGTCCCTATCATCTTTGTCATCTGTCCCATGTGTCAGTCTCACTGCCTCTAGACTCATCCCCCCAATTACGCTGCTTACATTATGCAAAAGCCCCTCTCCAGCGCCATGCATAACCCAAAAACTCACCTGGAAACACTGAGGTTCAGGAACGTTTGTGCCCAAAACACGATAAACAAAATGTTCCAAGATGAAAATCACACAACTCCTCATATAGTATCTCTAATATCACAAATTCATGAAACTGCATGCAGCTATAACTAAAATGGAGGCAAGTGATGAGGACAGTAACGACATATTTCAGCGTTGTTTTAAAGCTAAAAGAAAATGTCCTAAATACCTATAAGGTTTAAACCAGATTAATAGTGAACTCTTCACTTGAAAAGTATCTAAAGCCATAGAGTTAAGAAGTTTATCTTAATTTCATTGAATATAATACCTTGTCTACTTCCATCAGAGAAACAGAAAGCATTACACAGATTAACCAGGTGAACTTGACTTCCAACTGTTCCTCCTCCATAAGCAATCTTTAATCACCCATTTCTCTTCAGTGGTTCTTTTTGGTAACTCCTCAAAAACATTTCCTGACTATCTCTGCACCAATGAACTATTCCGTGAAGCTCCCCTAAATTGTCCTGGACTGTATGTGTGGCAAACTATTTTTCAAAGTCAGAAAACTACAAAAATTCTTGGTATTGAAGACATATAACGCCTCTGCTATCAATGCATAAAGGAGACACACAGAAAATGACAGACACAGGATCTCACACTTGACAAATTAGAAAGCTCTATCAAATCTGATAAGATGAAGTTAGGAAGATGTAATTGCTGTGTTCCCAAGGCCCGAAGCCCTTGCAGCTGCTCCATGGATGCTGTGGGGAACCACCTGGGAAGCATGTGCAACACAGGAGAAGCCAGGAGGAGGTGAACTTAAAGGAAGACCTCCAGATCTGATCGCACCATGGCTCAACTTCTAAGACGTGAATTAACGGCACAAGCCCAAGGCACGGAAGCTATTACTTGGCAGAAGACTCTGTGGAAAGACCTGAACGTTCTGTTGTTTTTGTTTCATAACTGATGACTTTAGAGGCAACAGAAGTCTACAGCACCATTCGGTTGGCAAACAGATGACGACGGTCCTGGAACACATTAGCAGACGCACAGTGTGCAGATGACAGGCGTATGTCTCCGTCAGCTCTGGACTGGTCAGACCACGATCTCTCCTAGTGCATTCATTTGTGGGTGCCGCACTTGCCCAGAGAAAGGAGTAAGCGGACGACGGCTCAGAGGAGAAGCAGGTACAAACGCTGCAGGTGGAATAGGCTAACAAATGGAAACACAGACGTCACGCCCGAGAAGAAAATGCTGGCTGGTGAGGTAGAAAGCAGAGACAAGACACATCACAGCTCTCCAAGACAGGGAAGCAGCTTAAAGAGGAGGAGCTCTGAGCTGTCCTGGCAGCATCCTGGAATGAATGCAGGCTGCTGTGCAGAAGCTGCAGGGGGCCCTCAGCTGCTGGGTCAGCAGAATACCGCACCTCCTACCAGTCGGAGATACCAATGAGCTCACGGGTCCGCCAGGCGTGCAGGCGAGTAGGTCAGACATGCAGAAGTGACAGGCAGGGAGGGGCATTACAGTGCGGGGTCGGTGCCGCAGAGGGGGAACCAGACTATCAACCTTCCAGGTTCTCTCCAATCTTGAAAAAATTAATCCGAACTTGGTTGTCAAGGGCAACACTGTATTATATTTTGTTATTAATCTTTCTCTAATAGAAGGCTAAATGTGTTATTTGCATGTTGACATCATCAAATATTATTTACCAAACAAATATACATAATCACAAAATTTTAACTTCTGAAAATTTACATACCTAAGCCTGAAAATCCCAACAACGACAAATACTGAAAAGGGCACTCAACTTACAATTACAAAAAGCCAAAAACCAATGCAACTCTTAAGATTCAGGTGCCATGAATAAGTATTTACATTATTCACATAATGACAAAACTACATTTCTAGATTTATGGACTTCTGGTGAGTCACTTGGAAATAATAATAATTTAGTCAAAGAAAATGTCTTTTAAAAGATTAACCATTAAGAGAACTTTCAAGAAGAGATGGAATACATTTGAAAAAACAAGAAGTTGATTTACCCTTCCTACTATTATTGGCTTATTTTAAACTCAGCACTATATTATTGACTCATTTATCATTTATCTTCAGAAAATTTATGCACTAAATATATTTAAACAATCTTTAGAAAAGCTGGTAGCTCGTGTATGAATGACTCACATTAGAGACTTTACCAAACTTCTAAAAGCTTACAAAGATAAATCAATGGTCAGTAACGTTTTTCTATAAAGGTCCAAATGGTAAATAATTTAGGCTTTACAGGCCACAAGGCTCCACTGTAACTACTCTCCTACAGCACTGTAAATGCAGTCATAGACAGTATATTAAAACAAATCAGTGAGACTGTATTTAAATAAAGCTTTATTTATAGGGATTGAAATGTGAATTTCTTATCAGTTTCACGTGTCACGAAAACATTATTCTGCTTTTGAATTTTTTCAACTATTTAAATACATAAAAACCGTTCATAGATCACAGGATACACAAAAATGGGTGGTGAGACAGACTAGGTGACAGGCCAGTTTGCTGACCTCTGGGAGAGGCATACTTTACCTCATCACCATCTAAATGCACTATGACCCATGTATGCACACAACCCCGGGCCCACTTCTCTCCTCTCCTCTCTCCCAATCCCCCTCCCCCAAAGCTATAACACAACACAACACACACACACACACACACACACACACACACACACACAGCCACAATAACAAAACTACTTTTGAGAGTCCTGTAAAATGGTGGTAAAGCTGATGTTCGAAGAGGAGCTTGGAGGATGCCCCTCAAGTCTAAGCACACCAAAGCTTACCTTCTAACCCCAAAGACTCTCCACCTCATTTTCATAAACCATATTAAAGATTAATAAGCATCCATCCTTAAACAGTTACAAGGAAGTAAAAAACTATGATTCATTTAGACTGTTTTATGTCTGGTAGGTCAAGCCGCTAACTTTTTACTTCTGAGTCGCTTAGAACAGCAAGCAGTATTATTACAGAAGAGCAGGACTTAGAATTAGGAAGGGTAAAGAGAAAAGCTGTCCACAAACACATCTGCAACCTGTCTTCTGAAGGAATTTTTTGGAACACAATTTATGTGAAAGTTGGAAGCTATATATATTTAGCTTCTCATTCGCTGACATTTCTAAACATCCTAACTAAATTTTTCCAAGTTACAAAGATATCCATAAAACCAATTTGTAAGTTGCAATATGCAAGAAATAAAAATATTATGTCCTACTTAACCCTTCAAGCACATTTCCTCCTCCAGAAAAACCAGAAGGAAAATGAGTACCAGTTTATTATTTCCAGGAGTTAAACATACTAAGTTAGAAAATAATTTTGAACCCGAGTTACTCAAGGCCTCTAAATAACTTCCAAAATTTCCCTCAGTTGAGCAATCCTTTCCATAGATGGCTTACAGCAGAATTTTTAAAATTCCACACATGTACTAATATAAGAAACTAGATTTACAGGCTAAGGATAACATCTACAAGAATCATCATCACTAAGAACCTGATACCTATTACATACTAGGGATCAGTAGTGAAAAATGACCAAAGGGACTAATTTCAAAATATTCATAACATTAAACTATTTTGAAGCTATTTAACATCCAGGAAGAAAGACATGGCCATTTCTTAATGTTCAACACAAACGCACAGAATGTCACAGATTGGGCACTTTCTCCGAAAGGGCCACACGAGCCACAGCCTAACAAAGAACAGCATCAACTTCTAGAGTGTGGACATCGTACTATTATTTGGACATCAATAACAATTTAGTTACTTGCTGTTCTCAAGTCTCGTGATGCTGAGGAAATCCACACCATCATCCATCTAAAGACAGTGTGTCTATGTGACATCAAACGAGCTCATTAATCTTCCTCTGTCTTTCACTTCCTGTCATTCTTACACGAAATGGACACTGGAGGCTGCAACTGCCCCCCATTCATCTACAAGCTGGGGGCAGGGAGCGGATAGAGGTCTCCAAGACTGAGAGGTTACCACCAGAGACCACAGCAGCCACTTCGCTCAGCCTGTGCACTACGGCACAGCTAATGGGCTTGACGTGTGCCTATGACACAGCAGGAAGCAGAACAATGTGACTCTTGAGCTATGTGCCTCACTTCCTTTGCTGAATCACCAGGGTCCCCAAGAAACTGCAGCTTTAGTTTCCCCAGACTACAGGAAACTGAAATACTGTCCAGAAAAGACACTGTGCATGTCTGGGCCACATAAGGCTATCAGTGTCACCCCTCTGACAGTCCCGCATTCTCCGTGTTCTAACCCCCGAACTTAAGGTCAGCAGGACGCACGGGTAACAGGACTACACAGCACGCTGCCACACACTTTAGGAAATGCAGCCAAAGTTAGACTAAGTGTATTATTGCTCGGCCACGAGGACAGTCCTTTTCTTTTTTCCACTGCAGTTTTAGGCTAAAAACAAAATTCCTTTCAGCATCAGCACATAAAATTTATTTTTAATTCTTCTGTCACTTACTCTCTTCTGACTAGTTTCCTCCAGATAAGACAGGTGGGGAAAGCTATGTCTATTCATTTCACAATAGGACAATTTAAAAATTGTCTCTTGAAACACTTTTGTTTCTCCCAGCACATTCGGGGCACATTTTGAACACCATGTTGTAATCACACACGTGCTGAAGTATTTTTTACAGTACTATTACACAACACCCATAATACTCCATAATAGTTCTTTAGAGAAAAAAGAAATCTGGGGAAGAAATAGGCTTCTGATATACCATGTATTGTCAGAGTAGCAGCAAAAGTACAATTAAGAAAAAATGCATATTCCACAGGAATATGAAATGCTACCTAAAACAGAAAAGGATTAAAATACTTCTTACAAAAATCACCAATCATTTAAAGCAGTTTTTTTGCACAACTACAGAATAAGATGCAGCCAGACCACGGTTGAATGTACTACACTCAAAGTTGTACTTGAAAGCATAGTATCCTTTGATGACTTTAAAACCATTCTTAAAAATATTTTTTCTCATTTACCAATTTTATGTTTTGCTGCCAGTAATAATTTTATTTTCACCTATCACATATTAAACATAAGTTTTCAAACATCTGAACAGTAAATTAAAGAACTTTAGACTCCCTCTGGCTTAGTAAAAGTAAGTCTTTGTACCTAATTAGCAAACACTTTCAATATCTTAGTTTAAATGTGCTGACTGAACATTAACTGGTTAAAAAACATGGACTTCTAATTCTTAAAAATGAATCAACTATGTAGGTATGTGTGTATATATGATATATGCATATATGTATACATGCATGTATACACACATTCATACATACAAATATACACACATACGTATGTTTGCATTTTTCTCTGAAGCCTCTTGAAGCAAAGGTTAATTAGTCACGAGGTGTTTATAGTGTGTAATAAATAATACTGGTTCTTAAAACACTTATTTTTAGAGAATTAGGTATTTTTAAAACTAAGGCAATAAAGGCAACATTTTATAAAGGGTTAAAAATATGACTGGAATTTTGACAAGATATTTCCCAAATTTTAACTTCTCCAGGTCTGTGATGCTGAAGACAGTCATTTATGAGTTGCTGTTAATGGAACACCTGGCTTCTAAGGCAAATATTATTCGCAGGCAAGAAATACAAAACAACACAAAAACTCCAAAATGTGAAAATGAAGGACCCCTTCTACTCCTTAAATCTCCCCATTGGGAGACAAGTTCTGCCCAAAAGCTAGTTAAACACGTTCTCCAAGAGATCCAAGATAGCTATACTAAATTGTCCTAACAAAAATGGAAGTCACCTACTGACCTTGGGGGTTTTAACTTATTCTAAGATGAACTTGGAAAAAGACCCAAGACCTTACAGTGGCCCCAAAATAATTTCTAATCTTTAGGTTGATCTTAAAAATTGTCAAGCTCTTTTGTACCAGGTGTAGGTAAAAATAGGACAAATTATACATTATTGTAAAACGCAACAGCTGGGATTCAATTTAGGTCTCAGAAAAAAGTAAGCAAAACCGATTATAAATCAACAATTCCACTGTACTAAATAACAGACTTACAAAGTGTTACACATTTAAAGAACATAAAAAAATGTATCTTTTAAAAAAGGAATTTGAATTCATTTATCCTTTCTATTTTAAGAGAGATTACATGTATAATTCAAGACACATCTAGACAGGCCAAGGCAGAGAACTGACACATCTAAGGAAAGAGCAGATTCCACAGGACAAGCATATTTCAGAGAAGCTGGTTTGTAGCCAGGCACGTGCTGGGCAAGGATAAGCTGGTCTCTGAGAGTTAGAGGTTGTTCCTGGCGCACAAAAGAGAATTCATTAGGGGTGGGAGGAAGGTTTCTAGTACAGCTGCAAGATTCCGGCCCCACACCTTTGCTCAGTTGTTCAATCAAACGCTGAACTAGGTGCTACTGTGAGGGGCCTTCTGCAAACATAATGAAGGTCCAGAAACGGCGACTTGAAGGCGGGTGACTTTCCTGGGTGGGCCTAACCTGATCAGGTGAGACCTTACGTGACTAGGCTCTTCCTGGCAATAGAAATTTAAAGCATGAGAGGGATGGAATATAACATTCTCCACTCCTGTTGCTGGAGATGGAAGGGGTACGGGGTGGTCGCTGGGAGCTGAGAGTGGTTCCTAGCTGAAGCCACTAGGGAAATTCAGTCCCGAGGCCTACAGTCAGAAGTGAATCCTGCAGCAGCCACGGGAGCTTGGCAGAGGAATACCAGCTCCTGACGAGAACGGAGTCCGGCCAGCACCGTGTGTTTCGCCTTTAGTTTCGTGAGCTCCTGAGCAGACAATGCCCGCAGGCCACGCCAGGTTTTGACCTACCTTCACAAACACTAATAAACGGGTGTTGAATGCAATTGCTAATTTTGAGGTACTTTGTTATACAGCAAGAGAAAACAGACACAAGCAATAACTAGGCAATCACACAGCTTGATTGAGAAGAACCCAGAGTTTACTGTAAGCCCCTAGTTCTACTTCAAGATACGTATCTGCCAATGAGGCCACGCAATATTAAGAAACGAAAGGAAAGCACTATTAGATCCGGCATCGCAGAAAAAGGAAACCTGAGAAATTTTAGACCTCATCAGCCATGGATCAGCAGGAGACAGACATCGTAAAAATACGACATACTCTCACTAGGTGGAAGACGATGGGTCTGGAGGCAGTGCCTTTACTTGTGAGGCTCTTCCAGCACGGTCTGTAATCCTGGTCACATATGGTCATACTGTTTTCTACAGGTGTCAGGGACACCTGGGCACCGACCCAGATCCTACAAATGCTCAGAATTCATCAGTGTCTTATAAAACACTGCATCAGAAAGCAAACACTTTATTCTTGTCCAACATTTTCTTACCTGTATTTGAGCAAAGTGTCTTTATCATTTAGCAAAATGCCTCATTGAATGAAGCAAGGCTTTCTTTCCACAGAAGAGCTCTTTTCATATCTTCAAAAGCATCATTTAAAATCCCATTTTTAAAACCAAAAGTCTGTGTATGTCCCAGGGTGAGAGAAGCTCATAGGTCATATAGTGTTAACAAAAAAGGAGAAATTGGTTCATAGCCTGGGAATAAATTTTTACTCTCAATTTAAATCCTTGTAAAAAAAAAATTATACATTAAGTAGAAATTAGACACTTAAAATTCAGTTGACCCCTTTAATAAAC
The DNA here is from genome assembly GCA_004026885.1 of Lyroderma lyra. Taxonomy (NCBI): domain Eukaryota; kingdom Metazoa; phylum Chordata; class Mammalia; order Chiroptera; family Megadermatidae; genus Lyroderma; species Lyroderma lyra. Next base: position 44,341 of record PVJL010010962.1, read on the forward strand.
TATGACCTTGCGGGAAAAGTGGTAGCAATAGCTTTAGTTTAAAATCTTTCAGTATCCTCTAAATGAAACACTGATTAGAAAGTAATCAGACATTAAAAAGCACAACCAATAGAATCAAATGCTACAGGGCTTGACGGACATTGCTCACCAGCCCCTTTCTTACCTTGTCTATCCTATCTGGGCGGTTAGTGGCTGCGAGAACTGTCACATCCTTGAGCTGCTCAATGCCATCCATCTCCGTCAGGAGCTGAGCCAAAACGCGGTCCGCGACATTCCCAGCACCTGAAGAGCTGATTTTTAAAAATACAGTTCAAAAAAAATCTGCTTTATCTATCCCCAAATACTCCACTATTTTAAAATTACTACATGTTCATTTAGAAGAAAAATTATGCATTTCAAAATGTAAAATGCAGGCTCTGGGATTCATTACTTATTAAATTACCATATCCAAAACTACCTATAAACCAAATACACTGTGCCAGACGACAGAAATGCAGTTTTGTATTTTGCTGTGATTTCCCAGTAAAATCTCCAAGCTCTAAGAACCAATATTCATTACATTTGTACAGTTTTGACTCAAACACAGTGTTAGAAAAACAAATGATTCTTAAACTCTCAGTTCAATCAATGCTCTGCCACAAGCCATCTTCTCATAGTCCTGGACGTCCCCCAAGCTGCTGTCACAAACGGAATTCAACAAAACAAGGAAAGCTAATGCGTCAGTTTGAACTTGTTTTCTGACAATAGCTGTCTAAAAATTGAAGCAGAGGAAATACTTCTAAATATGTACCCTTTTCCTAGTACCATGGATCTAGACATGGTGACACAGAAATCTAAGATTCTATAGCAATTATAATGAATTATGCTACAATATGCAGTTTCTAAAATCATTCCAATAAAACCTTCACTGATTAGTACTTATTGGGAAGGCTGCTTTGAATTTGGGTAAGAGCCTTGATATGAGATAAGCTTGGGCTCGAACGCCAGCTCTACCACTTAATTTTTTGTGTAATCTTGTGGAAGTTCCTTAACCTCCCTGGGCTTCAGTTTTCTCAGTCAAAATATGGGAAGGCACCCCTTCTTAAAAATTAAATAAAATGTACAAATGGTCTAGCACCATGCTTAGCACAAAGGAAAAGTCAATAGATGGCAGCTATAAGTATTATCACCATTATAACTGGCTCAATGAAGCTATCGATAACCTTTTAAAGTAATCTAAGTAAAGTTGCAGGATACAAAATCAGTGTACAGAAATCAACAGCATTCCTTTATACAAACAATCCTCAGAAAAAGAAATGAGCGAGTCAATTCCTTTTGCTATTACAACAAAAAGAATGAAATACCTGGGAATTAACTTAACAAAGAACGTGACAGACTTATACACAGAAAACTATAAGACACTTTTGAAAGAAATTGAAACAGACTTTAAGAGGTGGAAAAATATCCCCTGTTCATGGATAGGAAGACTTAACATTGTTAAAATGGCCATTCTGCCCAAAGCAATCTACAGATTTAATGCAA
>PVJL010010963.1:0-45869 GCA_004026885.1 Lyroderma lyra
GGGGGCCCCCCCCCCGGGCCCCTCCCCGGGCCCCCGCCTGGGCTCCCTCAGCACCGGGCTGCTCCGTCTGGAATGCGAACATTACAAGTCCGGGCGGGAATTGCAGCACCGACTTTGCGAGTCTTTGTCTTCTCCCAGAGGTTTCTCCCTTTGCCGCGGCGTCTTGCCCGGGGCCTGGGCCCCCGTGTGCGTGGAACCTCACGGAAGCTCACGCCAGGAGAGCCCCACAGCCCGAGCCAACGAGCAGGCAGGTGGTTTCGGGCTGATTGAAGGTGTCACGTTCACTGTGCACGACATTCCTACGATTAGTACGGGTGCATTGTAACGACAATGAAGCAATTACACAACTAACCTAAGGGCGCGCGGCTCTGCGGGAGCGGGGCTCGGGCCCCAGCGCCTGAGCGGCTGTCAGCACCCAAGTGGGCTCACCCCCGGCTGTGCGGCCCGCGGGTGGGGAACCCCGGGGGACGTGACGGGGGGGGGGATGGGCACGGAGGTGTGGGGGGCCCTGTGATTAAGGGAGAGAGAGACTTTGGGGGATGCTGAGCTGCTGGGGGAAGATGCCACGAGCCATGGGGCGCAGGAAGTCTTCAGACACTGGAAAAGGCCTCCGGAAGGGACAGGCCTGCCCAGACCTTGGGCAGCCCAGGGAGGCCCACGGGGCCCATGGAACCTCCGGAACCGAGAGAATACCCTCAGGGTGACTTACGGGTGATTTGGTACAGCTGCCGTGGGGGTTCAGGAGGATGACAGATCAAGGCTGCGAGGGACTTGGAAACGACCTGCATCGACCCGCCTCGTCCCCGTGCTCCCTCAGAGCCTCCCTGTCAAGCACTCCTCCCGCGGCTGCTTGCATACCTCCCTGGACGGGGAGCTCACTGCCTGCTCCGGCCGCTCTCCGGGCTCTGGGCAGCTCGGAGTGACACACGTCCTCAAGATGGAGGTGGGCTGTGATGTCCACCTGGTGCTGCCGCCCTTGGCCTCGAACTCCTGCGGCTTCTTCCCCAGACCGGGCCCGCGGGGCTTCTGAGCTCACGCTCACGCCTCGCTTTGCCCCCCGCCCCCCACAAATAGATGCGGCTCCCAGGCACATTTTCCACGGGAGGTGGCTTCAAGGTCCTTTCCCACGTTTGCGTCACGATGTGTGTGTCTAGGCTGAGTCCTCCTCCTTGCAGGAGCCGTTTCTGAATGAAGCGGAAGTCCGCTCTCGCCAGCCCCGGGTTCGAATTCTCCCCGGGTTCCCCGAGGCCTGTAGGCTGGCCCCAGCCGCGCTCGCCAGCCATCTGGGCATCCTTCCGTTTTATTCGGTGACGATGACGATGACGACGTAGTGGACTCTGGGAGTGCGTTCACTCCGCCATTGTCATCCGAGGCACAGGGCGGCTAAGTGACAAGCCACATCGCACTTGGCACATAACCCTGAGGACTCTTCATTACCACACCCACGTGGCCTTCGCCCTTCCCCCATGCTGCATCCGCCCGTTCTGCTCCTTTGCTCGAACGTGGGCTGACACACATACCATTAGCTCCATGTCACAGCGGGGTCCCTGCGTGGTCACGGGGTGGCTGTGGATAGAGTCTAGCACACATGCGTCCTCATCCCCACCTAGAAGGGTGACATCCCCCCAGACCACTGAGGAAGACCTGGACCTTGGTGCTGGCAGCTTTGCCCACGTCTGTCTTGTGTTTTGGGTGGCACGTTCCCAGTCTGCGACCCCTATTCAGCATTTCTAGATAAAGAGCGTTTAGCCTTTCCCTCTGGCTGTGCAGACTGGCATCTTCCACACGGGAGGCGGGTAACCAGGGAGACACCCTCAGGGCCTATGGGAGAGCCCTGAGCCCACCGTAAGAAATAGGAACCCGCAGTTTCTTGACCTCCTGTTACTGGCCTCAAACACAGAGTCACACCGGTCCCGAGTGTCCCCTGTGTTCCTGTCTGTGCCTGCCTGTGATGGCAGCCAAGGTCAAAATGACCACGGTCAAGCTCAGATCTCCTCTGCTGCCCAGTGTCCAGCCAGTAACTGTCTTTGCCAGTGACTCGAAGAGCCCAGTGGCCCCTCTGAGGAAAACATCACACCGGACACGCAAGGGCCTGGCAGGCTAACGTCAGGGCCTGGCGCCGGAGGTCCCCTCTGGGTCTCTCCACTCCCGCCCGCATTCTGAGATCAGGAGCCAGGAGCCAGTGATGCCTGTGCTGTCCTCACCCGGCGGTGACAGCCGGCGGCAGGTACCCGAGGCGGGAGTAGGCTGAGCAACTGGCCGGCCCGTTGCCCCCGTGTTCCTGTTGACATCAGCGTTCCTTTGCCTAACGGCAGCACGTCCCCCCATTGACGCGACGTGTTGTTGAGCTTGTTACTTGCGACCTTGGCAGATCCAAGGGGAAAGTTGGGCCACATGGTCCGGAGAGAAGGGGTGAAGCCCATCCCCAAGGTTGGGCTTGGCTTTGGGCCTGTGATTGTGCAAAGAATCCCACGTTCTAGAACACAGACCCCTCTGTAAGCCTGAAAACTTGGACTGGAAGTGTAATGGGACATGCACGTGCAGGACGCATTCTCCCAAACGTTCTCCCCGAGCCCGTCCACCAGAAAGGCCCCGGGGGGACAAACGTCTTTCAGGAAGAGTCCCGCCTCGGCGTCACCGCAAGAGCACAGGCTTGGGAGGAATCCAGCCTTCCCGCTCTTTCTTTACCCTTCCTTTTCAGTTACAGGTGACACCGTGTCCTATGAGTTCCAGGTGTACGTCACTGCGCTTGGACATGGAGATGCTTCCCAAAGTGACCACCCCAGCACGCCTAGTACCTGCCTGGCGCCACAGCCGCTACGACATTACTGACTAGACGCCCTGCACGTTCGTGATGACTTTGGTGACATCCATTTTGGTGTGACTGTGTGCATCTTGCAATCCCCTGTCTTCCTCCGAGGTGCGGGCTCCATGCCATTTACTCTATGACACAGCTGGGTGGCTGTGGCAGCCATGGTTTCCATTTTCTTTATCTTTCCTTTCTCTCCATTTTTGTTTCTAGTTGTAGACCTTGTTTCCCCACGGCACCTTGGTGATGGGCGGGCGTCCCAGGACGGACCGATCCGCATCCGTCCGTGGGACTACTAGGTGGGTACCGGGAGGGGGTCCCTCTCTCCTTCCCCCGCCGTCTCCCGCCCTGGAGTGGGCCTCTCGCAGGGGGCGCGACCAGGACGTGCCATAAGCAGAGCTGGGAGGGGGGCCGCGGGGCAGTGTGACCAGCCGCATCTCTGGGGCCAGTCCCCGAGGCCACGCCCTGCAGTTTCTTGTTGGAGCCTGCAAGCTGCCCCAGGTCATTTCGTTAGAGCCAGTGTTTCCTTTTGGGCAGAGCTGGTGGCCGTGAGCTTTCTTCTCAGGAACGGAAGAGCTGACTCGGACAGTACCCTGCAGCGTCCCAGCACAGGGCTGGTGCTCACCACGTGGCTTTGTCTTTGGTGAGGCACTCTTTGTGGCAACAGTTAGTGCTGGTCATCACAAGTGTCCCATCTCCTCTCTCCCAGACCCAGGTCAGGCTTGAGCCTCCCTGCCCCCTTGAAGTTACATGTGGCCTTGGGACTTATTTTGTGCCGTGACGCATGAGAGGAGATGATGGGTGTCACTTCTAGGCAGAAGCTTCCAGAGCCCGTGCGTGCTTTGCTACACTCTCTTTTCCCATGCCATGGGACCACCTGAGTTGGAGATGGTGGTCACTCTGCCAGCTCCCCTTGAGGTGGACAATGCCCCAGCTCACCTTGTTTCTTATCACAGCAAAACCTAGCCCAGCCTGACTGTGGAAGGTGGAACCCTATGATGATATCCAGTGACTCCTGTAGGACCCCTTCCGGTCGAGGGAGTGGACCCTGAGTATCAGAGGAGACATCACACCTGTGGTTGGGTTAGTTATGTGGCGAAAGGCTTCTTGCAGATGCTCTAGAGGTTACTAAGCGATTGGCCTTGAGTTCATTGAAATAGAGCAGCCAGGTGAACCTGATGCAAGCATACGAACCCTTTAAAGGGGACTGTTTCCTCGGGGTGGTGGCGGAAGGGCAGGTCAGAGAGATTCCCAGGGTGGAAATGAGTTGATCCGACAGAGCTGGCTTGTAGGCAGAGGGGCACCGTGAGCAGAACGCCAGCAGCCCCTCGGAACCAACCGTGACCCTCGGCCAGCAGCCAGCAAGGAAGTGGGAACTCAGCCCTGAGGCCATAGGAACCGGGTTCTGTCAATAACCTGAGTGAGTGTGGGCACGGAGTCTTCCCCAGACCCCCCGAATCTGAGCCCAGCTCTGTGAGACCCAGAGCAGAGAACCCAGCTGGCTCCAACCTGGCATCTGCCCCCCAGAGCTGTGAACTAATGACTGGGTGACGTTTTAAACCTTCAAGCCTGTGATGATTTATTATGCAGCAACAGAAAATGAAAGCACTGAGCAACACATGATCATTTCAGGTCATTCACTGGGGACTGTGATCTTTCCACTTAATTACACAGCAAGTGCCTTACAAGGGCTCATCTGTCAATGTCCTTATCAGACTTGGGATTTCCTGATGTCAGGTGCTGAGCTGGTCATCTCTGAGCAAAGCCCGGACACGCTGCTCTCAGAAAGTGTAAAGTTGACACCTGGCAAAATTATGAAGTTGATGCAAAAAATTGTGACATGGATGCAGCTTTGCCCCCAGCCTGCCCCGCTCTCATTGCACAAGGTTTGGGGACCTGGAAACCAATGACAGCTACTGTGGCTCCGGAGGCTTTCTTAGGGCATGGTACACGTTGACCAAGGCAATCCTCATAAAAGCCTACGCGGTGGATGCTGGGATCCTCACCCCCCGACGCCCCCACAGACGAGGCCCTGGGAGGTGAGACACGAAGTAACTCGCTCAAGGTCACACGGTTAATTAATAGTGGAGCCCAAGTTCAATCCTGACGGGCTGGCTCAGATCTGTGCTTCTAACCGCTATGCAGCCCCCCCCATGTAAGAGAAGGGACTCACTAAGTGGTTGGGGGTTTCTCTATTCTGCCAGTGGTGATTCTTTGCTTTTGAGGGGCCAGTCATGGGACCGCGTGTCCCCTCTGCCCTGGGCAGGGCGGGCCTGAGGCTGCATGGCCAGAGCTTGGGCTCAAGGGCTCAGCAGGCTCCCAGCCACCGCGTTGGGAGGACGCTGGAACTCAGAGCAGTGGGTCTGAGGATCTAAGTGGGGTACCTGTTTTAGGCAGAATGGGGGACACTCACGAGTAGTCCCTTCCCAGGTCCTGTCTTGAGAGCACTGGGCAGCCCAGGGCGCAGGCTGCACGCAGAGGCCCAGGCTTTTCCCGTTTTGTTTATAAGATGCTCAATGATTCACTGAACAGGTTCTTTTCAACAAATTAGCAGGAGTGACTTAGCCGAGCAAATACTCTGTTGCATCGGCCACGCTTATACACCCACGGAGCTCTTTTACATTTGGAACCGGACACCAGGAGCCCGGTTGGCTTCTGATGCACAAAACACTTAAATCGCAGTTTCTGTCTTGAAGGTTCCTTTCATAAGGAAAGAAGACCCATTTCTTGGGCAGTGAGACGGGTATGGCTATTGCCCTGTACCTAGGAAAGAAATCATCTTTGATAAAGTAAGCTATGATGGCTTTCCCACCTTTCTAACTGCTCTTAGGTGCACACTTCGGTGGCATTGGGTACGGGAACCATCACACCCATCCATCTCCAGAGTGCTGTCATCTTCCCAGACTGAAATCCTGTCCCCGTGAAACACTAACTCCCTGCACCAGCCCTGGGGCCGGCAGCGGGCTTGGGCAGAGGCGCGGCGGCCTCCTGGGCGGCCCGCCCGCCGCCGGCCCGGGCCCTCCGCGTTGCTGGCGCAGTCAGCCCCGTGCAGTGTGGCCTCCGACTCGTGCCTGTCTCAGATGCACACTTCCTTCTTTCCTTTCACAAGAGGCCACGGTTGCTGAGAGCGGGGCTCGCCTCCGGCACAGAGCAAGGGAGCTGAGGAGGGCAGCAGAGCGTTCAGGGAGCACGGACAGTGGCTGCTCCCAGAACTTTCTCTCCCCTCACAGCCACCCCGAGAGATGAGCATAAAGCCCCCATCTCACACTCAGGGCTCTTAGGCTCAAAGGGGCCACGTGTCTTCCCCAAGTTACTGTGCTAATAGGTGACAGGCTGGGAAGTAAATCCTGGTGTCCCTGGTGGCAGGACCAGTACTCTTTACGGTTTGAAACCACCTTCACTGGCGGGTGAACCACATACCGGCACTCACCTGGGCTGTGTCCACTTCCACGGGCTTTCAAAGGACCGAGGGAGTTTTGGGAATTGAGCTACAGTTACTGTCACATTGGAGACGTAAGACCCCAGGTGTGTTATACAATTGTACCATCGAAACATTTCAAAACAAAAAAGAAAAGAGAGCAGATCGCGCGCCATCCCCTGCGCTTGCAGACAGGTCGCATCGCTCTCACTGACGTGACGTAGCTCTTCCTAATTCCATTCTAAGTTGTGGCCCACGGGACTCTTACTTGCTTATTCATTTGTTCGTCAGAGATTTATTAAGTAATAACTGTGCCTCTTACAGCTACAGAACGTCTTTTGGCAATTGAACCAGAAAAATGTATGAAACTTAATTAAGTTTCTCACTGAAGGCACGATAATAACCTTTATATGTCGCCATCCAACGTTTATAAAACGTGCTTCAAGCGGGTCATTTTGCCTCTGACGCTGGGGTTTGGACCATGCTGTTCGTCTGCCTGGAATGCTGTTCTCAGCGCCACTGCCACCAGGCTCAGGTGACTGGGCGTCTGGATTCCCCTTTCCCTGACCCCCGACAAGGTGACCCGCCTGTTGGGTTCTCTCATAGGTTCCTGTACTTACCTGGCATCAGTCACGGACCTTGGCTTGTCTCCTGTCCTTTTTGCTCGCGAACCCACACATCTGGTGCGTGACTCACAGCTGATCCTGAGCACCCAGCACAGCGGCTGACGCCAGAACTGTGCTACCTGTCCCCGCTCCCAGACGGTGGCTGAGCGCACGCAGCGTGGACCGCAGCTTTCCCGCGCACGGGCGCTTGCAGGGCGTCCGACACCATCTTCCCGTTTGCGCTATGCGTGTCGGACGGTCTTTGCCTGATGCCTGGTGAGCATCGCTCTGCACACTGAAAAACACATTTGCCTGCCGTCCATGTCGGGTGTTTTGCTAAGTAATCTGCATTTCCCTGCTTGATTTATCATTCCAAACTAAGCAAAATAAAGCTGTCCTGATCCTTCTACTCATTCAGCTGTTTCTGAAGTTGGTCTCGGCCCTTGAGCAAAGCTGTCAGGTGGGTGGCAGGGGCACCTTGGACTCTTCTCCAGGCTCTGTCATCAGATGCTGGTTCTAGGTGCATTTTTGTGGCAGCCGTGTCCCAGACGTCCGACAGTAACGTCAGTGGCGAGGGGTTAATGAACGTTTTTCCCTGCTGGTTCTGCTTTCCCCTTCCTGGCCATCACCGAGTTCCTTCAAATGATGTTAAAAATGCGTTTTCATGGTTAGGTATAAATTTGGTTACGGAATCCCACAAGCACGTCCACAGGTGTCTGCAGTCCTCTGCCCCCATCTGCAGACCGCGCTGGGGAGGCATTTTAGTGTGCAGCTGAGCACTCGACCTTCGGAGGCCAACAGCCTTGGTGGGACGTGCTGGACTCAATCACTTAGCAACCACAGAAATTCAGAACGAAGCTCCTCGCTTCATAAGCACCACGTGTCTTCTCCTTCATTTTGTTTGCAGCAGCCGGCCATGCCCATTTCATAGCAGGTCCCCATTCATGTTCATCGCGGAGATGGACAGATGACTCAATCTCGGAGTCTTACTGTTCATATACGGAAAGTGGAAAAATAGTCTTTATAGGAGGGTTAAGTGTTTAAATCAATGTTTGTAACTTGCATATTGTACACCGTGGCACACAGTGATTGCTCTGTGAATGGATGGATGGTGACTAATGTCTTTAGTCCTCGTAGAGGCTGGGGGAGGATCTGGGTTTTTGTGCAGAGAGGAGGAAGAGGAGGGAGTTATGAAAAGGGGGTAGGGGTAATCCATACATTCCACAGTGCTTCCCTCTCAATATTTTGTGTAACCTCTCCCCATTTCCATGGAACTTAACCATGGGACATCCTAAGGGCTATAGGAGGGTGGAGATGCCCAGCACCTCCAACACCGGAGCCTAGAAGCAATGGGATCCTGCTTGTAGCCTGCTCATTGGGATGTTATAATCACGGCTACTGGCTGCATCATGCCTGTTCTATTCTCTGGGCATCCCCAGGGTTGTGTGAGCTTATGACTGCCCTTTAATAGTTTCATTTTGTGCTTGCATGACCTAGGAGTCATTCTGCTCTTTGCAACAAAGAATCCCGATTGTGCACTCGTCTGCAGGCATTAACTATCTCGCCAACAGCCAATGCCATTCCTGCCTATCTCAAAGGCTGGTGTAAATACTATAATACACGCTGAAGCCATCTGAAAGCAGCTAGGTGCAGTGAGCACTGGGTCTGTGTGTGTTTTCTTCCCCACTGAATACCCAGCACGTAGCACAGTGCCTGGAATATAGTAGGTGCTCAATAAATGCTGGCCGAACAAATGCTACCATCATCACCACTTAGGTGGAAATCCCATCATCACCATTTCTGCTCCTTCCTGACATTGCAGGCCCCATGTTGTTCTGATTCTGCAAATTGGGTCCAGGTGTCTCTGAATCAGAAAACAAACTCCGCGATGGCAGGCCAGACTAGACAACTGTGATGCTTCCTGATAAGTATTCAAGGGGACCTGAGCAGTTGCTCAGCCAGCAACGATTCTTACGTGGATGGAAAATTAAGCTTGTGCTGCTGGTATTTTGAGGCAAATGCTTCCAAAATTCCAATTGATAGTCACAGAAACACTGTTTTATAATTGCATACTAAATACCGAGGCAAGAGTGGCATTTTAAATTGTACACAACAGATCGTTAGCAAGAGTTTGAACGTAGCATGTTGAAAGTGGTGTTTTGATGGATTAGAGTGGAGTCTCAGCACCGACACTACTGACACTATCTCATCCATATCCAGTGCGGCTCACACATCTTCCCTGTACTTTTCCTAAGTACTAAACCCACTGGGTTGTGCCCTTGGTCGTTCAATTAGCTTGCTGGGTGCCTGTTGCATGCCCATCCTATTCTGGATGTAAGCAGGGGGGACAGTGATCATGGCCATGATGACTATGCCATTCATCCAATCTGTGTTAGTTAAATAATGGGCTGAATTGGTGAACCAAAGAAACCCTCAAATTGAAAATATATTACTTTAATTTTATTCCCTCTTAACAGTTCAGAGGTGGGTGGGCAGCCCAAGTCTAGTAGTGCATCCTACTGCATGAAGTTATCCAGGGCTCCTTTTCTCTGGCTTTCTGTTACTCTCTAGGGTGTGGTCCTCTCCAGCAGGGCTGACGTTTGCTCCCTCTACCATGTAGATATCACAGCCTGCAGGAAGGGGAAGGGAGAGTGCAGTTATTATATACATCATTTCTCACATCCGACTGGCTGGAGCTTAGTCACATGGCCACGCCTGCCTGCAAAGGAAGCTGGGAAATGTAGTCTCTAACCAGGTAGCCATGTGCTGGCTAGAGGTATGAGTGTTCTGTTTTTAAAAAGAAGGGAAGAATGGATACCAAAGATCAAGTAGCAGTCTTTGCATACAGCACAGCTCCTTTAAACTTTCAGTTTACAGATAGGGAAATTGAGGCCCAGAGAGGGGAAGTAGCTTAGACTTACATAATGAGTCTGTAGCATCTTAAGGCCTATGCCTTGCCTCCTAGGCCACGTGCTTTCCACCCCAAGTTCCAGTACAGTTTCAGAGTGTTCATGACAACTCCTTCAAGCCCTTAAGAGTCCCAGTAAACCCAGGAGAAAATACAGTGACGCACATTCCATGAGTACGGCTTCTGGCACCTCTGGAGCCTTCCTTCTGCCCCATTCTGGGTCACCTCCCAGCTGGATTTCTCTACAAACACTTAATTTGAGGTCACCATGGTGCTACTATGCAAATTGTTTTAATGAAACAGCAAGGAGCTCAGACTTGCTGGGCTACCAAGTTCCAAACTGTGACAATGGCTCTGGGAAGTTTTATAGCATCAAGAAAGGCAGACATACCACCTTAGTAGCAACATCTGGACCTGAGTTTGAGTCAGTGTGTGCATGTGTGCACACCCACAGACTCAATAAAAATGGTTACTCTTGAAATGACTGTCTTTCGTCATTAGAGGTATGTAATTTGCTGAGTGAGAGGTGCAAAGTTTTTCTTATCTCAGTGTGTCATAAAACAGCCCCTCTCACTTTTTCTCTTTATGATGCACAAGACTGCCAGACAGAACATAGTGACGGAGAGTGTGAACTAACGGTGTTTCCTCTAAGAGAACCAGAATTGAGTTTGAAATAACGTAGGCTTACCAGAAACGATAACAAAATCTGCTCCAGCAGACTCTAAGAAATGGCTTGGCACAGGAGATGACCTTGCCCTGGGGAGATGACATTCGCCCCCACAGTGTGTTCGAGTTACAGCGAATGAAAGGTTCCAGCCGCCGGGGTCGATGCATCCAAGTGCACGTACAGTGGACGCCTCAGCCCGCTCTCAGGGACGGGACCGGCAGCCCCACGCGTCTACTCCTGACCACGAAGGTCAGAAAAGGCGCTCAAGTTCTCACTTCTGGGCCGCTACTTGGGATTGGAGAAGTAACACAGACTCACGGGCTGGGTCCCTCGTCAGATTCGTAGGGGAGCCCCGCCTCTAGACCGGAATGTTTATGATTTTTCCACTCGGTCTTCCGGGAAAACCGGATACGCTGGGCGCAGAGAAGCAGATGGCTTCCGTTTTGTTTATGCGTCCGTTTTACACAGAGTTAGGAGACCATCCAAAGCTTTAGCGGCATGTGAGCCAGGCAAGAGGGCAAGAGCTGGCGTGGGCTGCATCGAGAACACGTGACACCAAGTTCAGCCCTCTCCGTCCAGGGCGCTGGCGGAGCTCAAACATCGCGTAGGGGGTAGAAGAGGAATGTGCTTACCGCACACTAACTCAGCAGTACGTGACCCATTCCTTCAGCCATAAAGAGTCACGACTAGGGCTTCTGGAGGCTTCCACACGCAGCCGTCAGCTAGGGAGACCAGAGGGAGGGAGGCAGGGTACCACTTTGTCACCCACTGCCCTTTCCATACCTGGACGTCTTCCTGGTTGAAAATGAGCCTCGGCAGGAAGAATGGCCCAGGTTAGGGCGGTCGGGTTCAATGTGCGGTCTGTGGCCCTGACAACAGAAGCAGCTCTCCCCCAGACACCAGTAAGAGAATGGGGTGCTCCCCTGTCTTCTTTGGGCTGCCAATCTCCCCCATTTCCGTCCTTCCCCACAACAGCTGGGGAGTTGCTTGCGGTGGGTATTTCATAGAGCTGTCACTAGGAAGAGTTAGGAACCGAGCCCTCTGGGTGGAATGAAAACACACACTTGAGCATATTTCCCGTGTGCGATTCTGAATTACGCACGTAGTTTCACTTCTGTCGCTCCTAAATCTAGAGTGATCCATCTCGCCTAACCCTCGGAACGGTGATTTCTTTGTATACAACTAGACAGAGAACACTCGCAAGGCTTTGCTCTGCATCCGCGACACCTTTGATCACAGAATGGTGGGGTACATGTCTGCTTCTCTCCGTAGCGCTCCTGGCTCAGTGTCTGACGCAAAATCCAAGCCGGGGAGTGAAGGACAGGGAGAAAGCCTTGTGCCAGGAGCAGCTAAGCATGAGCTCGGACTAGGTTTTTATCAGATCCGCGTCCTGTGGTGTCTTCAAGGCTGATAGGAACACGTATTTGTTACTTGCAATATACAGGCACCCCTCCCCCTGCAAAGGTCGCTTTACGCCGCTTTGATTCTACATAAGACCTGCATTAGCGCCGGTTTTTGCTAACTGAAAGAAGTCGGAAGAGGATCTATGCTCTTACAAAAATAGGCCTAAAGCGCAAACAGAGGTGCTAAGCCAAACAGTGCCTGGAGCCACCAGAAGCTGGAAGGTTCCTGGAACTTATCCCCCCTCAGAGCCTCCCAAGGGAACCCACCACTGACACTGGGATTCCAGTTTCCTGGCCTCCAGGACAGTAAGACCCTACTTTCTGCTGTTTTAATCCACCAAGTTTGCGGTGAGTTGTCACAGCAGCCATAGGAAATTCATATGATAACTGGCACTAAGGACAAGGACCCTCCGAGCCTCTTCTTCTCCATCTGCAAAACGGGGACCATCGTAGCACACCCCTCACGTCATACATACAGTAACCGTGGTGACGAACTGGAACACACCTTACACACTCGGCTGAGTTTAGTGTCCACAAGGTTTCTTTTCAAAATGAAAATACTTATTGTTTTTACTGATGATTACAAAAATGTAAAAGAATGCGAAAGCGTTTAGAAGGAAAATAAAAGTGACCCGCATTTGACAACCGCTGACGTGGCCGGTGTGTGACCGGCGTCCGGTGTCCTTCCCTTCAGGCCTGAGCTTCTGTTTCGTTGGTGGCTTTACCCCGCAGGCCCCTCCCTCCAGCGCCTGGCTGTGCAGCCTCTCTGTGCTTCCGCAGCTTTCTGTCACACCCGCCTGGCAGGTTTGCCCTGAGGATTAAAAGGGCTGATCCGGGAACGCGTGTCGGTAAACGAGGAGAGGGACGGAGGCTTCTGGGAGGGCCTAGCTCGCTGCAGAGTGCCGGCACAGAGCCTGGCACAGAGCCTGGCACGCGGAGTGCGCTCAGTCCCCACGCACGGTGCCTGCGGTCCTGAGCCCTCCCGCTCCGTGTTCTGGGGACCTGCAGCTGCCCCCGGCTTCTGCGGGGCCCTCCTCGTGCAGCCTCGGGGACTGGCAGAGGCGGCTTCTGTTCTCCGCCCCTGGCTGCTTCCTGGTTGCCCTCCCAGAACCAGCTCAGGCACCACCTCTTCTGGGAAGACTTCTTTCTCCTGGACTGTGTTCAGGTGCCTCCCTCTGCCCTCACAGCCTTTGCTTCTGCACTGCCCCCCCACCCCGTCCCCCATCTAAGTACCACCCATTCTGCGAGTGTCGTCCTTGTCCCACACTAGACCTCTGAACTTGAACTTCACGAAAGCAGACTGGGCCTGTCCCTAGCACCAGGGCCTGGCCCACAAGTGTTCAGCAAACGCTCGTTCAACAGAGAAGGAAGAGGGAGGAACACATGCTGGTGACTCTTCGCTGGGCACCCTGTCCTTCCCTGCCTCTCAGGGCTGGGACGAGTGCTGCCTCCTGTCTTCCCCTAGCCTCCTGGGCTTCCTTCTACCACAGTGCAGATCGCAGTCAGTTTTTGCGAACATGACTGTTGATTTAATACGTGTATTAGTCAGCTCTTCCTGTGATAATGCTGGGACACAAACACCCCTCTCCTTCAAATCTCCGTGTCTTATAAGAACACATATTTTTTCTTACTCATGAGCCTGCAACTCTGCTTCAGGATACATGTGGGGTCCAGCTCTGCTCCGGGGGTCTCTCATTCAGGGAGCAAAGCCTACCCAGGTCGAGGTCTTCTCATGGTGGATAGCAAAAGCACGAAAGAGCGGAAGCACATGACATTTCTTAAGGCTGTCACTCACTCAGAACCGGCATATTGTCACTTTGTCCCATACAACACTGGCTACAGTAAGTCCTATGGCCAGCTCCACGTCAGTAGTGTGCGGGGAGTGGGAACCGCCCCTCCCCCGGGTGAGCCACGGCAAGAACAAATGGTGCCATTTATACACTAGTTCATTACTGAGTGTGACAACGGACACCTCTATTGTGCTCACCATGTCCACACTCCAGCATCAATTTATTTACTCCTCATAGCCAGCCCAGGAGGGGGACACATTATTATCCCCATTTACAGATGAAGAAACTGAGGCCAGCGAAGCTTGTTGAGTAATTTACCGTGTCAGCTTGCTAGAGGCTGGCAGAGTGGGATGAACAGGGCCCAGAGCCTGTGCCTGGCACCAATCCTCCCCCTGCCTCCTGGGGTAGAGGCTGTGTCTTTTTTTGATTGAGTACATAGCCTGGTGTAGGCTGGTCACCAATGAATGCTTGTGAGAATGAAAGGTAAGAAATATTGATCAATCGTTATCCGCCAGGTCGTAATATGCTCCCTGGTTTTATAAATATTATCCGATATAATTCTCACAGCAAGCCTGTTCGCACCAACCTCCCCCTCTCACAGGGGAGAATTCCAACCAGCTCCGGAAATGAGGTGCGCCCTGAGGCCAAGCCTAGCCATTGGGGCCAATCCTGAAACTGTAGCTGGGGTCTTGCTGTTGGGGCTGGCTGGCTCCATCGTTTCAGCTCTTTCCCATGTCTCTGGGAGATTTCTGCCCGCAAAAGAGAGGCAGAGGGAGCTGGAGAGAGATGGGAAGGGGATGGGGAGACAAGAGGGGGAGACTTGAAAGAACCGGTCTTCCTACCGAAGCACCCCCAGTGGCTCCAGGCGCCCAGCAGATGGCAGGATGTAGCCAAAGATTCCCGCAGCCAGGAGGGCGGGGCACGGCAACCCCAGCGGACCTCAGGGGGCACCCTGAGGGTCTGCGGTCGCCCCAGTCAGCCACACGATTCTCGGGCGCAACCCTTGCACCCCAGTATTTAGCATCCCTTCCCCTGTCTGGGCTCCCCAACTGCTGCCGCTAGGGCCCCACGGACCCAGATGAGAACCTCCTCTTAATCAGACTCTGAGACTGAACAAGGGGGAATCCGAAGGTCCAGCCCAACGACTCCTAGGGAGAATGGTTTTGGGCAAAGCACGTCTCTTTGGGGCCTGAGTTTCCCCATGTACAACGAAGGGGTCAGATGGGGCCCCAATAGGCCTAGACCCTACTTTAGTTCATTAAACACTTCGAAAGACATTTAGAGGAAAAGGATCTGCTGGAGAGCCTGTCTGAGCCTGGCAGCCAGGACGGACTAAGTACCCTTGCTCCGTGAATCTCCGTCTTCCTGACCCTGAAATGAGGAGCAATGATTTTTCTGTTGGGTTGTTGAGAGGTGACCTGGGGATGGTGCGTAGAAGACGCTTAGCGGGGGCCGGGGTGGGAGGGCGGGAGCAGGCGCAGAGTAGGTGCTCACAAATCGCTCACTGCCTGGAGGGAGCGCCCGACGCCGGGATCGCCACTCCTGGGGGCAGACTAGCACTCAGCTCCGGTGGGTGCGGCGAGGAGGAGGCGGCCTGCGCCCCCTCCTCCGGGCCGCCCTCCGGGTCTGAGCGCGCGGTGGTTCCCGCTGCGCCCCACTCCAGATCGCCCCCCAGGGTGCGCTCGCCCTTGTGCCCGCCACGCCCCCTCCTTCAGGCCGCCCTCGGGGCTGAGCTCGCCCGCCGCCGCGCCCCCTCTGTGCGGCCCCCGCCAGTTCCCTTCTTCCCCTCCTACTCCGCCCGCGCCACCTCCCGTCTCCCGCCCGCCGCCGCTGGTGAGGAGCGCGCTCCGTGGTCCCGACGCGGAGAAGGCGCTCCCGGGTTCCCGAGCAGCGACAGAGCACGAGCGGGGGCAACCTGGGGGGCGCCCGGGAGGAGGGGCGGCGGCGGAGGAGCCAGCGCATTCCCCGGGGCGCCGGGTCGGAGGGGGCGCGGCGGGCGCGGTTCCCGCCCCTGCGCGGCGCTCGGCCCCCTACGGCTCGGCGCTCGGCCGCAGCCGGGTCTGGACGCTCGCCCCGCGCCCCGCATCCCGCGCCCCGCGCCCCGCGCCCCTCACAGCGCACCCTGCACGGAGCGCCGCATCCCCGCGGCCGGGCATGTAGCCGCGGCGGCGGCGGCAGCGGCGGAATATGGGCGGGAACCACTCCCACAAGCCCGCCGTGTTTGACGAGAACGAGGAAGGTAAGAGGGCGCGGGCATCGGCCTGGCCCCCGCCTTCCATCGCCCGCGTGCCTGGACCCCCAGGCTTCTGCGCCCGCGACTCCTAGGTGTCGGGGCCCCCGGAAGGGGTGGCCCGGGCCGAGCGCGGGGCCCGCGGCGGTTCGGAGCGTGGACGCCTGGGGGTGGGGGTGGGGGGAGCGGAAGGGAGGAGTGGCCTTCGGAGGCCAGTCCGGCTGCTGGCTCCGCTCGGCGTAGCCGGGTCCCCTTCAGAGCCCAGGGCTGAAGGAGGCGGCCTGAGCCTTTGTGTGTGTCCAAGCCGTGGGTGCTCTCGTGCACCGTAGCTTCCACGCGGCCCGCATCGTCCTCTAGGACAGCGGAGGGAAACTTTGCCTGGTTACCCTAATGTCCTGGTGGTAGAGCATTGGTGCCGGCTGTCCAACCTCATGGACACTGTAGGGAGGGGGTCCGCGCGGCTCGGGTCACTAGAGTTCGGTAGTTGGCGTAGCAGACCCTATTTCCAGCGCTGTGTGTCCGTGGGCAGCTTACTTAACCTCTCTGGAACTTTTGTTTCCTCACCTATGAGATGAGAATTGTACCACCTCGGTGCGGTGGTTTGCAGCTTCTCCACCGGTAACCAGGTGAAAAAGTGCCTGATGTATGAGTCAGCGGTACCGAGGTCTTCTCCTGTCCTTGGTTATCTGTTAACTTTACCTCTAAGCTTCGTTGCCTAGTGCTCAGTGTCCACCTTGCCCCAAGTCAGAGCTAAGACCACCGAGCTCCCCACGTCCCAGGCCCGGTATTGGGGCTTCCCCTGTGCTGACTCAGGCCTCACAGCATTCCTGGGAGTGAGGTGCTTTTCTTGCTGCATTTTCTAGTTAAAGGAAGGGACGTGTCCCAGTCACAGCTCCAAAGGGGCAGGGCTGGCTTTGAGGCTGGACAGTCAGTCAGTCAGTGGTTCTCATCACAGCCCCAGGCAGGGGCTTGTGTGCCTAGATCACGATTTCCAGAATTATCTGGGCTGTGTGTAGTGGCCAGATATGGGCCTGGACAGCTTCTTTCAAAAGGATACTTGAGTACAGTTACTGTAAGTTAAGTGAGCCAGGCCCAGCTGGTCCTTTCTTAAAGGGGTTTCTAGTCTAGAGGCACTGAATAACCAGTGACCATCCATGGTGACAAGGGCGGTGCGTGCAGCCAGTGCCGGGCCTTGAGGACCCACAGAGGACCAAGCCCTTGGTGGCTGTTTGGTCTGGAGCCAGGAGTGGACAGAAGAGAGGTGGGCAGGGAGTGGCTGGAAGCTTATGTGTATCCCGGGAAGAATCTGGACACCATGTAGCTGAACTCTTCCTCAGCTAGGTGCACGCTGACCCTGAACTTCCACGGAAGTCAGTGATCTTGACACTCACGTCCGTATTTGAAAGTCTGCTCTGTGATAGGACAGCCGGCTAGGAGTGGACATGGGGCAAGCCTGTCCCATTTGGAGCACTTTGGTCCTGCGAGGTGAATTCAGAGCTGCTCAGACCCTCTGAGATGCACTCACTGACAGATGGAGAGGATGACTTGGGCCCCAAACTCTCTATCCCTCACAAGTCAGTTTTCCTGCCAGCTTTTGGGAAGGGGCCTGGATTAGTCTGCTCAAGCTACCATAACAAGATACCACAGACACTTAAACAATGGAATTCGTTGCTGGCGGGTTGAACAACAGAAATTTATGTTCTCACTGTGTACTGGAGACTGGAAGTCCAAGTTCAAGGTTCCATCAGAGTTGGATTCTGGTGAGAGCTCTCTTCCTGGGTTGCAGGTGGCCCGCCGCCTTCTCACTGTGTCCTCTCATGGCCTTTTCTCTGTGAGCTTGAGGAGACACAGAGATCACTGGTCTCTATTCTTCGTCTTCTTATAAGGATACCAGTCCCGTCAACTCCAGGCTCATCTGTATGACCTCTCTTAACATAAATGATCTCCTTAAAGCCCTGTCTCCAAATGCAGTCACATTGGGGGTCGGACCTCTAACGGAGGAAGTTTGGGGGCGATAGCCCACAATAGGATCCCTTGCTGAAAGTCATTGACACCCTTTCCAATTCACACATCACCCCAGTTGTAGGCGGTCATGGTTTCAGCCCAGGTCAAAGGTCATGCTTTCAGTAATTCTGTTAGCGTCTGTCTCCTTATTTGCACAGAAAATGCACCTCCCTTGTATTTACAGCCTTTATCCCAAAAAATGTGCTGTATGTAGAATATTTATTGGCAAAACAGTTAGGACTGGCGTCACCAACCATTTGATTTTCTGACTGCTGTTCCTCATTCCAAAAGGAGATCTGGCCCAAGGTCAACTGCCTGTTTCAGGGGTTGTTGAAATACAAGGTCAGGACGCACCTCCTTGTGCTAGCTTCCAGCCCAGGGAAACATTAACTTGTTTGGTTGTGCCGGCATGGTTCTCAGTTATTTCCCTGTGCAAGCCGAACATGATTACTTGCCCCAGCTGACGTATTTATTTAATAGGCGTTTCCGGATCGTCTTTTCTGCTGGGCCCCAGGACTGTGCAGAAGATGAAGGCCAAGTCCTGACTCTTAGCAGGTCCTGGAGCGAATGGAGTGAGCACAGGGGCCTGTGCTGGCCTGGAGCAGCGAGCAGGGGCAGGAGCAGATTTCCTCTTAGCGTTGAGTCTTGCAGAGATGGTGGGAGTTACCAGGGAAGGAGGGGTGTTTCGGAAGGAGGAAACAGAAAGTGCCAAGGCAGATGGTGAAGAGAAATCACGGCTCACCGCAGAGATGGTAGGGGGCCTGGTACTCCTGCCGTGTGCAGTGTGAAGTGGAAGGCCCAGGGGATGAGCCCGGAGTACCTGGTCGGAGTTAAAGGGCCCAGGGGCCGTGGATGTGTTTGGACTTGATCGTATAGGCATTCTAGAGTCACTGAAGGGTTTTCAGCAGGGGAGTGACACGGTCTGGTGGGCAAACATGCCTTCCCAACACCAGAGCCCTACCGGACCACAACAAGTCTTGTCTGTGAGTAATTTAATGCTGAAGCACAGCTGAAAGTTTGCCATTGTGTAATCGGACCGTGACCGTGTACATTCTGATGGCAAAAGTTTAACCCGCATCCAGATAACATTAACAAGTGTAACTTACCAATGCACGGGCTACTTTTCATACCTAAGGGGGAATTATTTTTATAGCTCACCTGGGGAGGTCTCGGCATTTTACTAGAGAGGTAACTCGGGAAAATCTCCCAGGATCCCACAGCTTGGGTGTGGGTGAGCTGGGACTCATACCTGGGTCTGTTTAACTCCAGAATCTGGGCCCTAACCGTGTTCTCTGGGCTGCCTCTGGAGGCCTACGGGACAATTCAGGTGTCACAGACACATGTGAACGTGCAGAATGTGACTGGCACGCAGATCGGGCTCCGACAGGGTCTCTTTATACAAACGTGGATAGGAAGTTAGTAACAGTACATCCGACCACACGGGACTGTTTACAATGATCGTCTCTGATACTAGCTTCCAGGAAACCTTTGTTGAGCCGTCACGTCATAACACAAGGCTAGGATGAAAACAAAGTCAGCTACCATTCCAGATTCGTGTCAGAATGGCTTTTACATTGTTTATCTGTCCTGCTGTCCTTATCCATTTTTATACGTGTATCTCTACTGCAAATAAAATGACTTCTGCTTTTCCTCTTAGCATCATATAAGTAGCTTGTGTTGCTACAGTGTCTTCAAAATTAATATTTTAATAGGTTGTAATATTCCATCAAATGGAGCTATCATAATTTATTTAAATAGTTCCTTATTGTTAGAAATGTAAGTTGTTTCAGTTTTCCATCTTTATAAATCAGTTGCTTCAAAATTTTATACATAAAGCATCTCTCTTCTTTTGAACGAATTCCTTTAAACGAGGTTCAAGGGGTGATTATTAGGCCAAAGGGACCAAATACTGTATAGGATTCCAGAAACATGTTGTTAAGTTATGTTTTCAAAGGGTTTTTAATTTGTGTTTTATCAGTTTATGGCCAGCATCCACATTTGGGGGGATCGATTTAACAGCCTCATGACCAGCGCTGGGTATTCTCATGTTTGAGTGACCTGAGTCAAACAGGTATTTAAAAACAAGGGTTCTTTCTGTGTCACTATCGGGCCAGGTAACCTCACTGCGGCTTAGAACGTGAAAGCATCTTCTTGGTCTGAATAGTACAGCAGGAGTCATTTTCCGCTGGGAAAAGCACTCAGAAACCTCCCCACGCCCTGAAGTCGCAGTCCCGTTTCACCTGGAGACAGTCTTTTGGACCTGGGGTGTCTGTGTCCTTTTGTGATTCCCGAAGTGGGCGAACTGTCTATGCTGCAGGGTTCTCTCTCAACTTGGTCTCAACGTGTTTTTTAGAACTTTCGGCAAGCTCACTTGTGTCACACCTTGGTTTCCATACTTGTGCGTAAGATGGAGACCTGACACGTCCGGAGGAAGCTCAGAACTGTTTGGAATAAACTTTGCTCTTACCCAGAAGCATGGACAGAGGTGGGGGCTGGGGAGATGCCGTGGGAGGGGTGTGGGCGCGCGGGCTTGGTGTCCCCATCTGTTTGAGGCACGTGCAGGAGTCTGGGACGTAAACCTTAGATGTTACGAACCACACGTCGTTTGAGAATGTGTTTTGACTCGTCCGTGGGGATTAACTGCCATAAATCTCCATGAGGTTCAGTAGAAGTGAATGGCGGGGTTCACCCAAACCTTTCCACACTCATGGAAAATAGCTGTGGCGTTTCTCAGGGTGGACTACGTGCCTGCCATCTCCGCGAAGTCAGACGCGCTTGCACACACGTCGTCTCTCACCCACGTCCCCGTGTTTCAGCACCTCTGCGTCTGGGCTGTGCTTTACGGTCGCTGCGCGCCACGACGGTGTTTGGGATGTGCTGTTACTGTTTCATGTGGTCACACTGTTCACACTGACATGGCACACGTGGCTAATGACCTACAAGAGCTCTTTCAAGTGACAAGAAAGAATCACGTCACAGATGAACGGGCAGCATCTCCCCTTAGTCCGTAAGCTGACGGGGCATTGCATGTGGACGGCCTCTGAGATGAGATGGAATATGGCATGGCAGGCCAGCCTCCCTCAGGTGCAGATGGCAGAACACTGAGGACTTCTTTGAAAGGAATCATCTGGCTCTGGCCACACTGCCCACCTCCATCACTGCCGCCCTGGCCCCAGCCGGGGTCGTGATTACAGCAGCCCCTCACCTGGTCTCCGTAGTTTTGGTCTCAGCAGCAGGAAAGAGGGATGCTCCCCCGACCTCCTCTGAGGTGCTGTTGGTCCCTCTCCCCTTGGGCACAGGCTCCTGACAGGGGGGACTTCTGTCTCCTAAGGAGTTACGTGCTCCTTGAAGGTAGCCACGTGCTGTGGTTCATTCGCAGCTGCGTCCGCAAGGCCTGCAAGACCACCTGGATCACAGTAGAGGCCCAATGAGTTTTTTTTTTTAATTTTTAAGAAAGAATTTTTATTAAACTATAGCGAATCCACAATATGGCGTCAGTTTCAGGTGTACATGGTAGTTCTTCGGCATCGCCGTGGTCAGTCCAGCAGCCATCTGACGCCGTACCGCTCGGTCACCGTGTGATTGTATATTAGGTGCCCAATACGTTGTGGACAGACTAATGAATAAATGATCAAATGAAGGCGTGGGTCCCATCAGCCAGGGCAGGACCCAGGTTCCCGGATGACATCATCAGGACTCGTCCCCCGTGCGTTTACTGTTGTCCTCTGTGTGACTTCAGGCAGGCGCTGTCCTCCTGGGGCACCCCCTCCCCCAGGCTCACAGCCTCACAGCTCTGAGTACCCCAACGGCAGCATCGGTGCCCTAGTTTGTAGAGAAAAGCACCGGGGTCAGTTCTGATGGGTTCCGCTTACCTCTCGGGCCATTTTTGCACCAACTGCCGTGACCAAGCAGAATGAGGCTCTAACTGGCCAGGCTGGACCACAGGCCCCGGCCTTGAATCCAAGGTGGAGTTGGCTCCCTGGAGGCATTTGGGCCAAGAGTGTCTACGAAGGGTGTTCCCAAGGAATACTGAGTGTCACCCGAGGAAGGGCAGGGCGACGTTGGCACGCCTGACGTTGAAATGTATAAAAATGCTACCATGCTTCCCGTGACCTGTGGCTCCCGTGACCTGTGGCTTCCCGTGACCTGTGGCTTCCCGTGACCTGTGGCTTCCCGTGACCTGTGGCTCCCGTGACCTGTGGCTTCCTGTCGTCGCTCAGGATTGGGCTGCTAAGACCTACCCGCGCTACGAGGTGGAGCTGTTTCCCTTTCACTGCGGTGGAAGGCCGCGGCACGTGGCTGTCCCATCATTCGTCTTTCCTCCTTCGGCAGCCGGACACGCGCTCAGGGACAGTACGGCGCTGCGGTGAGTTTCGTCATGACAGGCAGGAGTCTGTCTAGGGCCTCTGGACACCCATGGGAGAGCCACCGGGCCACAGAGGGGCCTCGTGTGCAGCTTCGTAAGACCCCAACGGCAAGTTGCTGCCCCCGTGGTTCAGGTTTACGCCCTGACGGGCCGCGTGCAGACATCCCCGTTGCTGGGCACGAGCAGGTTTGTTCTAAGGAAATAGAGTCAATGCACACATACCAGCCACGCGTGGGGTTCTAAACTTTCTAGTAGTGACAGTACGTAGGTAAAAAAAAAAAAAAAAGAATAGATGAACTTAATGATCCCTTTAGCCACGCGTGCGTAAGATAATACAGTCTCAGGGCATAAGAAATGTCAAAATTATGGTATGTCACGTTCTTTGATTCACACGAAGCCTTTGAAACTGCGTGTGTGTGTGACACTTGCAGCACGTCTCAATTTGGGCCGGCTACATTGGCGGTGCCCTAGAGAAAGGCACGTGTGGCCGGCGGCTACCAGGCAGGGGGCACTCTGTTAGGTCCTTGCCAGGATTTAGTGTTCCTGACTTTTTCACATTTGCCGATTGGATGGGCTTAGAAATGCTGTTCCATGGTTGTTCGCGGTGCATTTCCTCACTAACGGGGGTGAGGCTTCTCCGTGAGTTTAGTTCCTGCTCTGCGAAGTGCCCGTTCACAGCTTTGGTGATTTCTCTGCGGGCTGCCGGCCTTTCTGGATCGATCTGTAGAGGTTCTGTACAGATTCTAGGTAGTTCTCCTTTGCCAGCTGTCTGCAAGTGTTTTCTCTCGGTTCGTGATTTCACTTTTCAAGTCCTTTGCCATGTCTGTTGACATCAAAAATTTCTTTATTTTAATGAAGTCTTCTCCAGCTTTCTTGTGGTTTGTTTATTTGCTTGTATAGGAGAAAATCTCAGAGGTCGTAGAGACACCCCCCGATGTTTATGCTGAGGGGTCGGCGGCTTGGTCTCTCACATGTACGCTTGTCTCTTCTTGCAGCCGCGTTTGCCCTTCGCTTCCCTTCCCTCCCTCTCCCGCTGTCCCCTGCCCGGCCGGCCACTCCTTCCCGTCTGCTTTGCAGAGTGGCCCGTCTTACTTGCAGTGCATCTCTGCGTTCCTTGGACGGAGCCCTCGGTCGCCTCCCTCACTGAGCTCCCTGGACCGTCTCCCCGGGCAATCTCATCGACCCCACGCCTTCACTTGCCCGGGGTCAGGTGGGCGCAGGCACGAACCTGAAGCCTCACCCATTTTTTATAAAGGGAAGATGGAATCCACAGAATTGTCACCTAGCGAAAGGGGAGCTACGAAAGGGGTCAGAGAGGACTCTGGGAGGTGCGGAAGAAGCAACTCCGGCAAAGGAGGTGTGAGTGACAGGGAAGAACTGAGGACCGTGGAGGAGGCCCCCTCTCCACGGAGGCCATGTCTCCGGTCTCTTTGGAGAGGGTCGGGGTGTCAGAGGACAGAGAAACGTAGCAGAGGGTGCTGGCTACAGCTAGTCCGTGAGGGCCACTGAGGTCAGGGCTACCAGCCCGCCTGCACAGCTGTCCGCTGGCTGCCCGGTGGAAAGCAGAGCTCTGGAAGAAGGAAGGGAGGCCCCTTTGCTCCGCCCTGGGCTTGCACCGTCCCTCCTGTGTCCCTTCCTGTCCTCCCACTCATCTACCGTGCAGCCAGCTGGAAATGGAAATGTCTAGCGGGTCCTGCTCCACTGTCCCAGAGCAGTGGATTTGGAAGTGAGAGGTGACACCTTAATAACGGGTATGTAGTCCTGTGTGACAGGGACTCAGTAATTTACTTCCTTAATGCACTGTTCTCTCCGGGCTCCAAATTCTACGTATCATTCCACTTGGATGTCCCAAAAGAATTAATTCCGCCAGTTCGGAGTGACCTCAGCCACGCTCACGTTCTTCCGTGATTTCCCAGCCGAGCGGGTGTAGTGCCATCGTCTGTCCCGGCGCGGGCGCCACAGTCTCGGGTTTCCTTGGCAGTCCATCTTCCTGCCCCCTCCAACTCCGGTTAGCCCCCTGCCTTGTGGATTTCACCCCCAGTACCTCTGAAACGGGCCCGTCTCTCCAGCCACTTGGCCACCACCCCGTCCCATCACACATTGTCCGTCGTCGGGACCCCCGTGTTGTGTCCCCCCCGTCTCCCATCTTCCACCCACGACCGGAACCACAGCTCTGAATCACTAGCACGCTCAAGCGCGTCCCGAGCTTCGCAGTCCCCAAGGGCTCCCGTGCTTTGGGGTGCAGGTGAGGAGCGGCCATCTGGCCCCCAGGGCGCCGTCGGGTCTAGCACCTGCGCACCTGGCGCGTCTCATCTCCCGTTTCCCATCCCTCACGGGGTCATCTACTCCGTGCCCTTCACGTTCTTAGCCCAATGCCTGGCACTGCGGTCACTGTCACACCACGTTAGCTGCTTTTGTTCTCACCGCGTTGTGGTTCACACTCCTCAACCACGCCGGCATCCTTTCGGCTTCTTGGAAGTCCCAGGGCCTTACCTCTGTGGCTCGCACTCCGCCTGGTTTGGTCCCCCTCATCGTCATGGTGCCTCCCCTGATTCCCAGACTGGGTCTGGACCCCCAGAGCACCCCCCTCGCATGGCCACGTGCTCCTCTGTGGCACCGATCCCGGTTTCAGGTCTGCACTTCTTTGGGTGGCCTGTGACTTCTGTCATTCGAACGTGGGCCCCGTGGTGTTGCCAAGTGCCTGGCCCTATAGCTGCTGTCCTGGAGTGTTTGTCAGAAAAGTCCCTGGGGTCCCGCGCTGGCCCTGCCACTTACTGGCTGAGCGACCTCAGGTCGCTGTCTTCGCCTTCCTGACCCTCAGCCGCCCCGTCTGTGAGGCAGGACTCACGGGCACATACGTCCGTGGTGGGGGAGGGCGGGAGTTGCTGTCTGGCGCTCAGCCGGCATCGGTACTACGTAAGGCTTACTAAATTAATTCAATTCCTACCGAGGAAGGTCATCACATGGAGGTTAAAAGCACAGACATTGGGGTTAAAAGCACAGTTTTGGGGTTTTCACAGGTTCAAGTCCTGATCTTTCTACGTATTGTCCGGGAGACCTTGGGCCAATGCCGTGACCTCCCTGAGCCTCAGTTGCTTCTTCTGGAGAACGGGGGTGCAGTCTGACGCCGTTGCTGTGGGGTGCTGTGCGGTGGGCAGCGCTTCGGAGGGTGCCCGGCTTGGCACCCGGCAGCAGAAGAGTGTCGGTGGAGAGAATGTGGGTGAGGCCCACGCCATCCAGCCCGAAGAGGAGGCGGCTGGGCCGTCCCCCGACAGCTTCCCGCCGTCAGGACGGCCCTTCTCCTCGTCCTTCCGGAAACAGCTGTCCCGACGGACTGCTCACGGCTGCCTGGCCGGTCGCTGGATGCGGTGCACGCAGGCGGACGGCCACTTTTCTCATGATACGGTGATGCATGTGCGAGCACACATACCCCTGCGGATGCTTTACAAATCTTCTAGTCCCTTGACCCTATAGAAAGTGCCACTTACAGCAATACAGCCTACAAATTCGACAAAAATCATGGCGCAGCAGAATTTCCTGCAGTTCTCTAGCGGTGGGAGACGTATAAATTCCATTTAAAGTGTGACTAGTTTTCTGCACCCTTTCTAAACAAGATCAGAAAGTCACACACGCCATCTGCAGTAAGTTCCCATGCGGCTCCTTAGCGCCCCTCTCGGGAGTCTAATTACACCCCCCTTCCTGCAGGATCCGCGGGAGCTTTGTGGGACACACCTTTCCTGAATTATGCTGGCCCTGAACTTGCACCTGAAAGTGCTTTGCATTGGGCTTTCCTTTCTTCCCGGAAATAGCAAATGTTTCTGATCTTTCTGAGGTTATCCCGAACTTCAACTGCCCTGCTAAATGTTTTAGATTGGCTCTGTGTACCGACCCCTTTCACGTCTGTGGTGTGCAGGGTGGGGAGAGAAGCAAACCTATGATTTATGGTTACTTTTCTTTCATAGCCAGCACGTGGGACACGAGGTCTGTCCCGGAATGGGCAGGCTGGCAATGGGTGTGTAAAGCTCACGCTTCCGACTTGCCCCCTGCCCATCCCAGCAGGGTGCGTTTATCGGTTTGTAAGTAATGGGGACCCCGTGCTAGATTTTGATACAGGCTGAGGCCCATGGGGCAGAGGTCCTCAAATATGGTTTGGGATGGGTTGAAAGTAATAGCTATTTAAAATATCACCTGTGTATTATGCAGGCTGACAACTTCCTCAT
Source organism: Lyroderma lyra (assembly GCA_004026885.1). Classification (NCBI taxonomy): domain Eukaryota; kingdom Metazoa; phylum Chordata; class Mammalia; order Chiroptera; family Megadermatidae; genus Lyroderma; species Lyroderma lyra. The sequence goes on from PVJL010010963.1 coordinate 26,421, forward strand.
TTTTTTGAGGCTCAATCTGGACCCCAACAGACTCAGTTTTTAATTGCCCACCCAAAGTTTTTACAGGGAACTCCCAAATCTGCTCCTTCCCCTCTTCCCACAACAGCAATTCCATTCTTCCAGATGCTCAGGCCAACTTTGGGGTCAACATTGCTGACCAATGTTGTCCCCTCCCTCTCCCCGCTCCCCCTCCCCCCTCCCCTGCCCCTCCCCCTCTCTTCTAGCACTCCAATAACATGCCTGTCAGACCACTTGACAGCATTCCACAGACCACCTGAGACTCTTAATTGTTTTTCTACGTGTGTGTGAAATGTATTTTCTCACTCTGCTTCAGCTTGGAAATGTTTCTATGATCTGTCTTTACGTTCACAGACTTTCTTCTGCATTGTCAGTCTGCTGTCTCTAGGAAATGAATTTTGAAGTTTAAGATAGTATACTTCTCAGATCTAGGATCATTTGCTTTTTCAGATTTCTCTGTATCTCTCATGAAATGCCTCATGTGTTTTTCTATCAACTTCATTTTCTTTCCTATAAATTCTTTAACAGTTCTGCTAATTTCAGTACTTTAATCGCGCGTGTGTGTGTGTTTCTGTGGACATTATTTTCTAGGCCATGGCACACATTCTCTTGTTTCTTCACCTATCTAGTAATTTTCCTTGTATGTCAGACATTGTAGATGGTACATTGTAGAAGATGATACACATAAAGCAATAACCTCATCTCTTCACATTACTAGTTTAGCATTTTTATGAGTATTTATCATGTTATCCAACTAATTTTTCTCAGATATTATATGTTTTAGTTCTAGGATTTCCACTGGGTTACTTTCTATCTCTCAGGGAGTTTTGTTCCACTAGAAAAATAAGTCACTGGAAGTTCATTTTGATGTTTACAGTCTTGATTTGAGGGTTAGGATGGGTATCTTGTGGTCTCACTCTTTCTTCTAGAGTGTAGTCTTTGGTTCTGTGACTTGGTGCTTATTTTTACTGGACTTAACATGAACCCCAAACTCCGTGTCGCCAACGCTGGACAGCTGCTGAAATTTCTGCTCACCTCTCAGTTTTTCCCCCTGTCGAGACCTTCTGGAGTCTCACCCGCTCAGCCAAAGACTCCAGGGGGATTTCTAGGCACGTTTTGGGACATTAAAATTGATTGTGTCCTGTTGAGTTATTTCTTTAGTATAGATTCCAGCAGTGTGATTAGAGATAAAGAGCGTGAAAGTCTTTATAACTTTGTAACTCCTTAGACATTGGCATCCCCAAACATTTGTCTTGTTTTGTTGCCACCTGCACAGCATAAGTATAATTATTCTACCAGACTTTCTCTGCAAAAAGTGTTAGCATTGCTAAATTTGTTTTCTTAATTTGATAGCTTTCCTGTGCAAGTTGAGGGTTTCACTCATGCCCATGCCTTTGATTCCTGGAGAGGATTAAAACCATTTTTTCATGTCTTTATTCACTATTTATGTGTTCTCTGTGAAAAATGCCTTTTTATTTGTTTGTCCTTTTTTCCTGTTGTTTTTGATTTAAAAATATATGTAAACAGGCTCTTAATTCATTTCAGCAATTAACGCTTGTGTTCCATTTTATTTTCTACTCTTTTTAAGATTAGTTTATCATTGGATAAATTGAATGTTAACTGAGTTCAGTTAATTCTTTTTATTGTTCATACATGATTTTATAGAAAATTTTAAAATTTAGAAAACTTGAAAAAGTTGCCAATAGTCATTGTTGCGATGAATTTTCTGGTGTCCTCTTTCCAAGCCCAGGGTTTCCTGCCTTTGGACTGAAAATCCCACTTTTCCTTAAAAATGACACTTAAGCATCTTCCTGTTCTCTCAGTAAATATTATTACTGTGTCTCTACCTGGCCCAGTGCAAGAGTCTCGCTAAGACTGGAGAGATGAACATAGAATCAGGCCTCGTTGGAGAGTTCAGGGGAGCTGAGTGGAGTTTGGTCAAGGAGAGAATCTTCATCAGGAGCCAGTAGGGAGGGTTTGGCTTCAGGTGAGCGGAAACTCAGCAGACTTGGATGGTTAAGCCATGTCTTGGGTAATGTCGTGCTGCACCGTTCTCCAACTTCTGGCCTTTTTCCTCAGGCTTGCTCTCAGGGCCTCAGGGTGGCTGCCACAGCTTCAACACAGCCCCACGCGACAGGTCCAAAGAGGCGCATGGGAGTGAAGGAGGCAAAGAGGCTTTTCCCTAACAGGCAGGACAGTACTTTCTGAAGCTACGTGCAGACTTCCCCGTGCAGCTCACTGGTCATAACTAGGTCACATGTCCGCACCTTCGGCCAGTCACTGAACAAAATGTACCGGACTGTCGTATTTGTCCTGGGTGGATAAGGAGTCACTCCCCAGGTCTGGACGAAGAAAACTGGGACTTTCTGCCAGGGAGAAGATAGAATGGCTTTAGGGTAGACAAACTGTCATGTCTGCCACTGCCAAAACAAACAAACAAACAAACAAACAAACAAAGAACCTGCCATGATTTGAAAAGTGGAGGCTAAAAATTCAGCTGGGTTTTAAAATGCAAGGCCGCAGCACTGTGAAGTTAATGATGTGTGTGGGGTGAGCCCCCCAGATGGCTAGTGGGAAATGCGGGGGGTCTGGGATTCTGGGGGACAGGCCCCTCTGTCTGAATCTACCCAACCTCCAGATTCTGTCTGGCATCTCCTGGTGGCTTTTGTCCCACTGCTGTTGTCAGATTCGGGGGAAACCTGGGGACTTGGGGAGCCACCTTCCACTTCCCAGCTTCCCGAGTCAAGGTGCCCGATACCCGCACGCCCGGCTTCCTGGCCTCCTTTGGGTCCTTTCGGAAACGTCATTTTCTCAGCGGGGCCTTCTTTCTGACACGCTTCATGCTTCCCGACGTCCCCGCGCCCTCACGGCTCTCTAGCTGCGGCGTGGCCACGGTGTACCCCCTTACTGCAGTTGTGGGGCACACCTCTGCTCACATCGTGCCCAGGAAGGCCGGGACTGTTTCTGCCTGACTCCCCAGCATCCGGTGCCTGGAGCTGGGTGGCAGCCCTGAGGATCTGAGCATGAGTCCCCGGGCCTTTCTGTCCTGCCCAGTGTCTGGCCAGATCCTCTTGCGTGTGATTGTTTGTTTGGGATCCCCATTAGATTTTTTCTTTGGCTACCTTAAATATCAATGCGTGGTCATGCTTTTAAAAATTGGGAAAAGTCCAAAATTCACGTGAGAGGACAATATGACGGATGTGGGCCTGACTTCGAGAAGAAACCAGTGGTGAATTCCCTTCATTTCCTGGGAAGACGTGCTCTTTTCTCTGCGCAAATGCGCTTTAAATGGACTCACTGTACAGTACAGTTTTTGCATTCAGCTTCCTCATTTTCCATTATGATTGATGTGTATTTTCCATTTAAACATAAAATATTTGGTGACTTCAAAATTCTACATTAAACGAACTTACCCTGTTTTCCTTAGTTTCCGTGGTGGGCTCTTGGCACACGGGGGCTGTCGGGAAGAACCCCAGCCATAAACGCCTCTGGTTTTCTGTTGCATGGCTGGGTACCTTCCGGACTGCCCTCGTGTTTCCATTTTATTTGCTATTATAAATATTGCTGTGATGAACATCCCAGGGCCCGTCCCTTTCTCTGCCTGTCAGATCACTTTCTTGGACTGTATTTCCCAAAGTAGGAAGAGTTTATGAATAGTGTTAAGGCTTTTAACGTTTTCTCAACTCTAAGACTCCCCTCGGGGAGCCCGGGAGATGGCTGAAATTCAGCTTCCATTAATAGTCCCCCTCCACGACACCGTCGTACGTTGGTCTTTTGTTTGCTTCAAATGCTTTCCGAGATGTCTTCTTTTCCGTCTGTGGAGTTTGTCAGAGAGGCCACTTGGCGTGGCGGAAGCACACGGACTCTAGGGGAGGGATGTTTCCAGTTCCAGCTCAGCCCCTTGTGGCTGAAAGACCTTGGGACAAGTTATCCAATTTTTGTGCCTCAGTTTCTGCATTCATCGATGGCATGTAATTATATCTGCTTCGTGCCAAGGGTAAATGAGGTGAGCACAGGGAGCCCCTAGCACAGAGCCTGGCGTACAGCACATGCTCGGTAAGTGGACGTGGGCACCAGCAGTAGTTTAAATGATTAAATGACGGGACTGTCCCGAGTAGTCACTGTGTACAGAAGAGACAGGACTGCGTTTATGCATCATGTGTTTAAAAAGCAGCAGGAGGGAGCGGCATCTGTTTGGCTTCCTTGGGTGTAGATGCTCCTTCTGTCACCTGCTTTGTGAGTTTCTAGTTCTCTCCACAAGACTGTGTTTCAGTAATAGCTGCCCTTCCAGCCTCTGTTTTCAAATCCTTGTAGTTTTATTGGCTGTTTCCTGTTTTCTACATCATTTTCTTTGGTGAATGTAGGGTTCCCTAAATAGTTCCTCAAATCTGTCGCTGTGTCACAGTGATCTTTCCACGTCCTGTGGCTGGGGCACGTGGCCTCGTAGCTGGCAGCTCCGTGTGTGTTTCTCAGACTGCTCCCTGCCTGGACAGACCTCCGAGTAAAAGCCGGACGCTGGCCTTTGGGCATCATCAGGAGATGCTCATCACAGCGTTATCACAGCGTGGTGGGGGCCAGCAACCTAAATCGTCAGCGAGAGCGGAGGTACGGTAGGACACTCCCCGCTAATGGAGTATTTTGAAGGCATGCAAAAAATGATATGAAAAATAATTATAATAATAAAAATTGTATTTCTGGCAAGAGTCCAAGGATGAAAAGAAAATAAGATACTCAAAGTGCTAGGAAGAGCTACGCTGACAGAAATTACTTCTGAGTGGAAGGAATTAAGGTGTTTATTTTCTATTCTTTTACAATTTGTTTTCAGAAAATAATTTTCATACCGAGAACCAATTTCTTTATTGGAAAAAAGTAACTTGTGCAAGAAAAGAAAAAAATTGAAGAATATAAATCTTTAAGATGGATTCAGTTCACTTAGTTCTTCTACAGTTTCATAAATTAGAATTATATTGTAAAATCCTGCCTCAGGGTAGGATCTTCTGAGGTTTTTGGTGTTGCTAAGGGCCACAGAGGAGACGCTAACACTGAGGAACTCGTGTGCGTGGGTGATCTGGAGGCTGAAGGACTCCGCCACGCTGTCTTCCTCAATCCGTGCTAATGAAGCAGGCGTCCCTGGCGTGACCTATGACACCGGAAGGATTGAGAAAAGCACAGATCAGTTTCTCAGTTCTTAAATGTGCTTCAGCTCAGTGGTTTCTGGAGTGCATTCTGAGACACACTAGTTTTCCAGAATTCTCTGGGAACGAATGTGTCGGGTCACGTTAAGTTAGGGAACCCCTGCAGCACAATGTAGTGGCTTAAGGCACAGGCAGGACACGACGTGGATCAAATTTCCAACTCTGGCAATTACTAATTGGGGTAATTTACTTATACTTCCTACCTTAGTTTCCTTGCCTGTAAAGTGGGAATAATAGTATATGATATTATATATAATATATATGAATCCATGAGATAATCAATGGAAGTATCGAGCACCATTCCTGGCCCACAGCTTACCTGCTGAAATAGAGAAAAAGAAAAATAATAGAGAAAATCAACAAAACAAAAAATTTGTTCTTTGATAAAATCAAAAAAGTTGTCAAAACTTTGGCTTGAGAACCTTGGATGAGGCCATGTTTCTTAGATATGACTCTAAAAACATAAGGAACCAAATAAAACAATAGATACGTCAGACTTCATAAAAATTAAATACTTTCCTGCATCAAAGGACACGACTGAGAAAGTATAAGCCACAGGATGGGAGAAAATATTTGCAAATCATGTATCGATAAGGCTCTAGTACAGAGAATGTGTAAGGAATGTTTACAATTCAGAATTTAAAAATGACAATTAAAAATGGGCCAAGGATTTCGATAGACATCTCTCCAAAGAAGATACACACATGGTCATTAATAAGCGCATGAAAAGATACTCGAGATCATTTGTCCTTAGGGAAATGCAAATCGAAAACCCGGGTGGGGATGAGAACTTTTTAAGGTGGGAAACAGATATTGGCAAGGATGTGGGGTACAGAATGTGCGGGTGCTACCAAATACAGCTTGGCAGTTCCTCAGAAACTGAACCGGAGTTAGGGTACGCCCCAGCGATTCTGCTCCTAGGTCTGTGCCGACGGGAGCTTGAAATACACGTTCGCACAAAAGTGTGTAAATGAGCATTCGTAACGTCATCGAAGTGGAGACGACCCCCGTGTTCATCAGCTGATGACTGGCTAAGCAGGCCTGGGCCGCTTTGCAATGGGATAGTATTCAGTCAGAGCAAGAGTCAGCATGGATGATGCTTGAGGCTTAGGCCGAGGGCCACATGGCCACATCGCGTGGGATTTCATGTATTTGCACTGTCTAGAACAAGCAGATCCCCAGAGACAGAAGTGGGTGAGTGGTTGGTTAGGGAATGGGGAAGATTGGGAGCAGCTGCTGACAGGTACGGGGCTTCTCCTGGGGCGATGACGTTTTCTGGGATCAGACAGCATTAGGGTGGCGTAAGCTTGTGAGTGTACTCAAATCCGTGAGTTGTACCCCTTAAAACGGTGAATTTATGTTTTGTGACCTGTATCTCAGTAAAAATATTGTAACAAAAATAATAAAGCAAGTGCGATAGTTAATTTTATGTGCCGACTTGACTGGATCATGGGGTGCCCAGATAGGTGGAGGGGAGGATGTGGGGGTGAGGGCTAAGGGACATTTTTACTAAAGGAGGACAGTCTGAGGACACACAGTGACGTGGTTGGTGACTCGGGGCACCCTGGCAAGGGACCGTGCTGACCTCAGATGCCAGGCTGTGGGTTTGCACTGTGACTTAACGCTCAGGCTTTCAGAGCATTAATAGACATTACATCCTACAACTATAGCCGGGTTTGTTCGTGGACACGCAACGTGTAATTCCAGGCCCAGTGCGGTGAAGCCTCACTTAACGTCTTCAATAGGCCCTGTGACTTTAAGTGAAGCAACCTATATAGAAACCAGGGTTACTGTAGTTCTTGGTCTAAACAAGAGTTAGATTCCTACAGCATCTCATCAATGTCCTAATGAAATGACATTGAACAAAACGACGTTATGTGAGGACCTGCTGTACTTGCGTTTGGGTAAATGTTGGCGAGTAAAAGAGATGTCACTGCTCACGTGGCCCTTCAGGTGTGTGATTAGTTGTGTGGTAGCACACTTACAGTAGGGAACGTGTATAATATATTTCAGTATTCAATCTTAGCAGAATGGTTAAGTAATTAGGGGACGTCATATGATGAAGGGCTGTGACTCATTCCAGGCAATATTTGTTGGTAAGTTGGATGGGAGATGCTCAAGATTTAAGTGGAAAAGCAGGTTGCAGAGATGAACTGAAAAAAAAATTACTGCCAGGATTTACACCAGTTATTTCTTTGGGTGGTGGAATTGTGAAGGATGTTCATTGCCTTCTGTGTCCTTTCCTGCATTTTCAAAGTAGGGGAATAGTTTCTACGAGCCTGTGCTATGACACAGTAAAAAATCATTTAACACGCCTCATGAATACTCCTAAGAACGCTAAAGCTTTCGGAGTGTACACTAAAGTATTCTTCTAGAATTTCAGACAGCTGGCATGAGGGATAGCACGTTAGGATTTTTGTGAAAATAATCGTCAACCATCCTCCTTTCTCGGCGCGGATGGCGGTGCGTGACGCTGGAGGACCCAGCAGGCCATCAGCATTTCTGCAAAGCCGCCGCTGGGGATGTCCACGTAATCCAAGAAAATGGATCTCCAGGTTTCTTTCACTCCAGATGGCATTTTGACAGCAAAGATGAAACCTTCACACAGTCACAGCACACATTCTGCTCAATTAGACTGCCTCCTCTCACCCGAGGTCTGTGGGAAGGGCTGCTTTATTTTTAGATCTTGACTTTGAATCTGAGGAGTAGCTTTTATCAGGCCGCAGGCCTTAGTGCTGTTTTATTGTTCGGTAGCTTTTGGGAACGTGGCGTCCATGGCACCTGCCGAAGCCCATTGGGAACATCATGAGGTTTACCTGAGGTTCGGGAAGGGGGCGGGTGGAGTACACGTATGTCAGCCCGTGTTCAGGGGCCCCCAACCCCCTTTGCAGATGGGCATGTCTGTGGTGCCAGACAAACAGGAGGAAATATTAACACTCACAGCCACTAAGGTGATGGCTGTGTATTGGCCATTTGTAAGGGGGGAAGGGCTGACGTTTACCGAGCTCCTGCCAAGTGTCAGGAACATTCCACGTGGAAGCTCACTCAGCCATCACAGTGACCCTAGGAGCTAGGTGTTTTTACTCCGCCTCTAGAGAACATGAAATTGAAGCCGCAAAAGTACGGCGCTTCCCGGGCTCATCAGTGGCAGAGCGGAGGCTTGGAGCTCAGCTGTTCTGATCCCGAAGACCGTACTTCTTCGGGTTCTGACGGAGGCTCTACGTGTGCGAACTCGCGCCTGTCCAGTCGGCTTTCTCGCCCGAGGTGCTTCTTTCGCGGGATGGGAGCCGGATCGTGACTGGGGGCGCCTGCCTGATTCGGCCTTGGCTGGGCGTGATCCCACCCCGCTGACGCTCGTTGCGTGCCTGAGTGAGTGATGCACTAGCAGCCCCCAAGCCTTACACGTGGCGCCCGGGCTCCTTCCCGTTACAGTCCTGGGTGTGTGTTTATGCACTTACTTTTATTGTTGTCTGCCTTAGATGTGTAAGTGTGCGGTGCAGTACTGTCCACTGTAGGTGCAATGGTGTATGGCATGTCTGTAGAGTCGTTCATTTTGCTTGACCCTGTGGAAGTCGTGGCCAAAAAAATGACAGGGTAGGTAGGTCGCATGTATCTGAGAGATACATTCATGAATTGTATGTAATGCAATGCAAACAAAAAAAATGAAAACATTGGAAATATAATAAAATACATGATTTTAAAAATTATTTTCAGTTACAATCTAGAAATTACTAAACAACAAAATACAAAACTATAAAGAATAAAAGCAACTATACCAACTCTGACTTTGGAGTTTGTGGTTCTCTCTCAGATATAATTTTACCATTGACGATCACACACCCTTATGAAACACATGTTGTAACAAAACTGATGGGTTAAACATTATGACTTAACACGAGTCATATACAAACATGCAGGGAGTCATGACCTTGAACCTATGCACCTGGTATATATAACAATATTTAAGGAAAAGAGTGTTTGCATCTGTCAGATCGGCCGCGACCTCTGCAGGGTAAGCTAAAGCTTTGTGTCCATTGATCAGCAGCTCCCCATGTCCCCCTCCCCCACCTCCTGGCAACCATCACTCTACTCTTTGAGTCTATGAATTTGACTATTTTAGAGACCTTATAAGTAGAATCAATCAGCATTTGTCTTTCTATGACTGGCGTATTTCACTTGGCATAATGTCCCCAAGGTCCATCCATGCAGAAATTCCTTTGTACCTGTATACCATGTTTCCTGTGTCCATCCTCTGGTGATGGACATTTAGGTGTTTGCATACCTTGGCTCTTGTGAATAATGCTGTATGCAATGAACACAGGAGTGCTCATATCGCTTTGAGATCCTGATTTCAATTTTGGATAAATACCCAGAAGTAGGATTGCTGGATTACATGGTAATTTGATTTTTAATTTTTTGAGGACCCTCCCTACTGTTTTCTGTAGCGACCACACCACTTAGCATTCCCAGCAGCACCGTACAGGGAGTCCGATTTCCCCACACCATTGCCAACACTTGGCCCCGTGGTTATGTGGATAATAGCGATTCTGACAGGTGTGAGGTGACCGCTGTTGTGGTTTTGATTTGCATTTCCCTGACGACTAGTGATGCTGATACTTTTTTTATATACCTGTTGGCTATTTGTATATCTTCTTTGGAGAAATGTCTATTTAAGTCCTTAGCCCACTTTTTAAAAGGGTGATTAGTAGGGTTTGGGGTTTGTTTGTCTTACTGTTGAGTTGTAAGAACTCCTCAGACGTTTTGGAGATGAACCCCGCAGCAGGCATGCGGCCTGCAGTGTTTTCTCCTATTCTGTAGTTGCCCTTTCACTCCGTTGGTGGTTTCCTTTGCTGGGTTCCATGATGAACTACCACCACTCCGGTGACGTGGTACTGGCTAAATGAAATCTCCTAGCCAGCTCAGCTGCCTTCTGGGGACAGAAGTCACAGGACTGAGAGGCGCCTCCTCTCTCATTACTGGCTTCTGTGTTTTCAGGAGGGCCCTGTCCAAGCCAGGGGGCGGCCACCACCCAGCTCCAGCAAATCATTCCCCACAAGAGCCTGTGTTGGGGACAGGGTGGCGCGGAGGGTACGGATTATTGCTTTTCTGAAGAAGCCAGAAATCTGTATTTTTCTGTGAAATGTTCTTTAAAAATTGGTGTCTAATTCAGTTCTTTAAAAATTAAAAAGAAAAAAAAATCAAGGAAAAAAAATCCCAAAACACTGAATAGGCCAAACAGAAATCAGAGCATTTCCATTTGTAACCGCTGATGCAGTGCACAGAGTGGTTGAGTTACTCACCCCAGGCCACACAGCCGTGAAGTGGCAAAGCCAGCTTGGTCCATGCTCCCTGGGTTCTTGATACTGGGCTCCAGCCTACATGGCTGTGATGAGCTGCATGGCCTGGAGAGCTGGCTGGGACTGTCCTGGACCATGGGAAGTATCCAGGGGGGAGAAGATGGCCACTGGTCAGAGAGGTGGCATTGTAGGAGCACTGTCTCTGAGATGCTGTCCTTCCGGGAATATCTGGGACATGTGGGTGGCATCCCAGTGTGAGGGCTGGTGATTCTGGAATTTCTGTGCTGCGGTTGTGTCCCTGGATGAGAGAGCGTAGGGGTGGGGAGGGAGGGAGGAACTGAGAGGAGAAGGACGGAAAGACAGAAGAAAGAACAACTAAAATTGCCTCTTTTGTTTGTGCTGAAAGCAAAGGCATTTGGCTCACAAAAGGGGGTGGATCATTACGACCATTATTAATAGGAAAGGTCACTGGAGACTCTGTAACTCTTTTTCAAAAACGGAATGATAGAAGCGATTCCTTTATCATTCATCATCTCCGGCAGAATAGAAAATGTATCCCATCTTGTACCCCAATTATAGACTATACTGACCTAGTCTTCTGAAAGAGTTTCTTTCTTTCTTTCTTTCTTTCTTTAATACAAAGCATGTCTTTAATTTGCATTTCTGCTCTCTGGGGCTGAATAACAGTCTGCGCCATCATAAAGTGACAACTGAAGTTCCCAGCCGATGGAATTGCTTTGCAGCGAGGGGCCCGCTGCTCACCAAGGCGCCGTGTCCGGTGCGGTCCGGTGTTGCCAAGTGCTGTGTTGTGATTGAAGTCGGGCTCTCCGGTGGCACGGGCCTGGCTTCATTCATTCAGCAGATGCCCACTGATAAAGTAACCTTACGTCCCAGTTTGCTGGGGACCGTCCTGTTTTTCTGGTGCCACCACAATTTAGTGTCCCCTTTTAGTCTCACAAGTGTCCTTGGTTCCAACACTAAAGTACGAGGTGTGATCAAACATGCGGTGACGGGAAATGCTGCCAAATGCCATCCAACAGGACGGGAGGGGCCTGACGGGAGGCGGCCTGTTGATCCTTTGTGACAGCGTGTGACACGTTTCAGCTTGTTGGGTGTGGTCAGTTGGTTGTGAGCTGTGGTTGAGAGAAGGTGTATGCTCAAGTGTGCCATAAATCATGGGCCACACACAGGGACACCGGGTTTCCGTTTTCTGCCACGGGGCCACCGACTGGCTGACGACATTGTCGGGCGCCCAGGGGCAGGGATGTTCGTGCGTACCACGGGCGCTCTCTGCGCTCCTGGCCAGTTCGTGACACCTCGGGGTAACCGCACACGACTGACCCTTGCAGTTTGGAAGGGATAGGTCCAGAGTCCTTCACAATTTGAGGATTCATGAATCCGATCACTTTTTTGATAATGGTTTTCGAAAAATGAAGTATGTCAAATATGGACAAGTAGGAACTAATACAACACACACTGGGGTCTGAGACCTCCAGCTGAAGAAAAGACACGTCGTGGAAGCCCCTCGTCTGTCACCCTGTAATCCAGAGGTTGCCACAGACATTCCCATGGAGGTGTTATTCCCTTGCCTAATGTTATGTAACCCAAAGCAACAGATCCTATTTGTAAGCGCTCCCAAATGAAATTAGGTGATTTTGCATCCCGCTTTTCTCACTCCGCATTATGTTTTATGTTTATTCATAAGATGCAGCTCATCAGAGTGAGCGGCTCTGCAGTGTTTCCTATGATTACCCACAATTCCCCCACTCATTCCCTTACTGACGGCGGGCGGTGCGTTCTCGATTGCTTCCTTGTGCACACGTCGGGGCGTTTCTGTAGGGCATAGTACGTAGAATACACACTGAGCAATAGTTGCATGGCCAGGTCATAGGACGTGCCACCTTGGAATTTATAAGATACTGACAGATTACTCCCCAGAATGGTAATTTGCACTTTCACCTGCCATTTTTGGTAGTTCCTGCTTGCCCACACCTTGCCAACACGTAGTATTATCAGATCTTAAAGTTTTGCTGTTATGCTGAGTTTTTTAAAATTGCATTTCCTCATACTAGTGAGGCTGAGCTTCTTTTGAAATATTTATTATCTGTTGAGGTTTCCATAATGGGAAAGGAATCGCTTCTTGACCAAGTGCAGAATGGGAAGGGTATTGTTCATTCAGATCCTTGGCCCATTCCCCGCTGCTCCCCCAAAAGCTTGAATTAAGGAATAGCGTGGCGATGCTTCTAACGCTTTAACGTGAAGGCTGCTATTTGTTGCAGGTCTTTGGTCCTTATACGACCAGGGTAAGGACGCGAACTGCACTTCCAGCTTGCTAAGAGTTTCATAAAGCATCATGAATGGGCGCTAATTTTAACGTTTTCATTAAAACATTGCATATGTAAAAGTGCAAAAAGTGCACACGGTATACGTGTAAAGCTTGGTGTGTTTTCAGGTAGTGAACGCACCCATGGGACCAACAGCCAGGCAAGGACTAGGACACCGACAGTAGCCACTTGCTGCTTCTGCCCTGTGCCTTCTCCTCAGAGATAATCCTCCTCATGGATTCCAGTGCGGTGGGTCGTGCGCCCGTCTTCAAAGCTTACGTAAATGGACTCATGGACTCATGGACTGTGTGGCTCCATGGGGTCCAGCAGAAGTAATGCCCGTTTGAAAGCAGTTATGGTATTGTTGTTACAGAATTGCATGCTTATGATTTTGTAAATAAGGAAAGGGCGTTATTTGTGCCAGACCCTGTAGGTTGTTTTGCTTCTGGCTTCATTTCTCAACATTGTTTTTCATTTTCATTCATATTGCTTTATGTAGCTTTAGTTTGTTTTTATTTTTATGTTCCATTGTTGGAATCTGAGCTCGATACACATTTGATAATAGAAGAGCTTTCAGGGACAGTTGTCTGGGAGCGTCGCACCACGCGCCGTCCCGTGTCGCTGGTTAGGTTGGCCGCGTTGCTTCACCACCCGCCACTCCTGGGGCCTCTCCCGGTGCCCCGGGCCCACGTGCCAGGTGAGCCCAAACCCAGTCCCAGCTCCTGGACCGCTGTGCTTCCCCAACAGCCCTGCCCCAAACAGGGTCACAGCTACTCGGGGAGACCCCATGCTGAGCTTGAAAATCGGCTTTCCTACCGTATTCCAGGAAGGCTGACAGCTGGCTCAGCTGGGCGTCTGAGAGGATGGAACAGATGACAGTACGCGTGAAGACAGAGGGAAACCAACGTGTCAGGGAGGAGCTTGCAGTGTGTCCTTTAAGGCCCCCCCCCCCACCAGATTGGAGCTTCCTTGAGCCACTTTGAAAAGCAAATTCAAGGCAGTTACCCCTTCACAGGTCTGTGCGGAGAAACTGGACCCGCTGCCGAGGAGACGCATGGGACTCCTGGCCCTGGGGGACGGCCACTGGATGGACCGTCAGGACAGCTGGCTCTCCCTGAGGTGCTGTGGCTTTGCTGGTCACTGGGATGTGGCCAAGTCACTTGGCTCCTCATGAAATCAAAGACTAGTGTCATTTTAAAGATGGCCCCGTGAGCTCCTATCCCCCTCACGCCCACGAATCCCTTATGTCACACCGTGAATTGGACCTAATCGAATCACACGAGCCCGCCAAAAGCACAGCGAGTTCTCGGGCCGGTCCATGAACGAAGGAGACGCGCTGCGGGACAAGGGTTTGATGCACTCTTAGAAACCTCTAGATGCGTAGAGAACTCCTGGCTCTCAGCCAGGAAAGGAGCAGGGACCCCCGTCCTACAACCGTAAGGCCTCACCCAGGGCTGTCCCCTGGTCCCAGCCCTCTGCCAAAAGCTACCCGCCTCGACTCCAGTTGAGGGTCATTTCTGGGGGGGCTTCCAGGCTCCAGGACCATTTATGAAAAGGCTGTCTCTCCTCCACCGAGGTTTCATTTTTTCCACCTTGGACAAAAATCAGCTGGACAGATGGCATGGGCGTGCTCTGGGTTCCCGTTCTGATCCGTCTGTCCGTCCGCCAGCCCCGCCCTGATTTCCGTGGTCGGCCTTCGGGTTGGATGGCGTGAGCTCTCGCACTGACTCGTCTTCTTCGAGGTTTTTAAGCTGGTCTGTGACGAGACCGCCTCTCCCTCCTTCGGATGCTTCTTGAGCCCCGTCTCTGTCCTTCCCTCCCTGCCTTTTCCTTCTCTTCCCTCCATCGAATGGGGTGGCTTCGCCTGGGACCGTCTGGCTGCTGGGGCTGCCCAAGGTCTCGCTGACCGGAAGGCAGCCTGGCCACGTCCCTGTGCTGAAGATGGACATGCGGAGGAGGAAGTGGGTGTGCGCTTGAATCAAGCCCAACATGTCATCAGCTGAGTGAGGTCACATGCTCGGGCTAAATGGAGGCTCCATGGTGGGAGATGTAGTTCGCCCCTGGGGGCAAAAGGTCACCTTGCGGAGGACATGGGTACAGGCAACGGCGAAGCACCGGAAGAGGCAGGACGGGCCCTTCCCAGAGCACGTGGGGGGGAGCCTGGCCCTGTCAACACCTTGGTTCAGACTTCCGACCTCCGGAACTAGGGGAGAGTAAGTCCCGGTTGTCTTAAGCCTCCCGGTGTGTGGTTCTTTGTGACGGCGGCCACAGGAGACGGGCACGCTGGGACGGAGGGAGCGAATGCCTCTGGGACGGCCCTTGCCTGGAGGAACTGTCCCCGTCACTCTCTCTCTCAGGCCTGTGTTTGACGCGGGCCTCGTGATCCCCCAGCATCTCCAGCGTCCCAATGGGCTGTCCTGAGGTCATCACCGTGTTTTCCTGTGTGGATCGGGCATGCCGTGTCCTGCACGCTTATGGAGTCCGTGCTTTTGCTGATGAGGGCAGCCTGAGAAGACCAGCCTCTTGGCGTTTGTGAAACACATGTATCAACTAGGACACAGAACAGCTTCTCGGGAGGCCGGAAGAGGCGATGGCAGCCCGGTTCGGCAAACGCTGGTTCTCTGCTCGGTGCATACGGAGCGTCTGTGAGGAACAGGTGGCCCAGCTGTGGCCCCGGCCAGCCAGGGAGGGTGCTCGATGGGTGTCCCGGCTGAACAGCAGCCCTGGGTGTGATGACACCGCTCCTCAGGGTGCAGGAACCAGGGGGCAGCGAGGGAGGCTGCAGGCACACAGTTCCCCCAGGGCCACGGGAGCTGGGGCGGACCCGCGGACGGGGGGTTCCCGGGTGCAGCTAGCAGCCTTCGCCATTTGGAGTGAGTTACATGAGGTGTGACAAAAAAATACGGTGCATGTTTAAATAAAAACAAACTGTGTGACAATAAAAGACACATGGTCATTAACCCCCCTCAAAATGCTCCCCCTCACTTCAAACACACTTAGGCCATCATCGTTCTGGCCACTTTCGGAAACAGTTCTGGAAGTCCTTGTTCGTGAGTGTCCAGTTGTGTCATTGTAGTTGTGTCCTGGTGTCCTGAATCAATGCAGGTCACACGTCGCTTCTGGTACGACGACTGCCGTCAAATAAAACCATGACGGCACCGTGCGATGTCTGGCTCCTCCCCAAAGTCAAAGTGACCGAGAAAGGTCAACGTTTTGAATCGATTCAGGACATCGAGGCGGCCACGACGGGGCTACTACAGACCGTCACGACAGAGGACTTCCAGAACAGCTTTGGAAAGTGGCAGGAGCGACGGGACGAGTGTGTTCAAAGCGAGGCAGTGGGTCTTGTACCGTGGGGAGGGGTTTCGTTTGCACGGTCCCTGTGCGTTTCTCATCGGAGCTCGTTCCCACGTGGGTCCTCAGTTGGGCTTTCTTCTAGCCCGGGCGTGGCCGGGGACCCTGTGGCCTTGGCGTGAGCAGGTTAGCCGAGGGAGGACGCCACCCACGGAGCCGAGTCACGGGGACGTGTTGGGCGCCTTTCTTGTCAGGCACTGCGCTCCATGGCTTTGCATGTGGTGACATTTCACTGATTTGCTCGGAACTTTTATTTTGGGGTCTAGTGAACAGAGAGGTGTCATTTGCTCTTGTTTTCTTCCAAATTACTAAGCCGGTGTCCCAGCGCTGCCGACCGAGTAGCCCGTCTGCTCCTGGCTGGCGTCCGGCCTGGGCCCGTTTAGCTGTGCCCCAACCTCCACTCCATCCGGAGTCTCGGGGTGGGGGGCGGGGAGCATTTCCTGACTCAGTTTCCCAGGAGAATACACGTCACCAGGCATTCCTTTGCTCACTGCAGGCATCTTAGCACGTGCACGACTATTTCTTGAATGAATGAATATGGTAGAACAAAACTTTTGTCCTCAAAACCCATCTGGCAGACCACTTTACGCTCTGCTCGCCCAGTTATTCTCCTAAGAACGATTTTGTCCATTTGGGGGACAACCTTGAGTATGATTGTTGTTCAGTGTGAGCACGACTCTGAGGGGAACTAACAGACCCCTCTTGGGTCCCGAACCTTCTGAGCCTTATCACATTCATCCCCTTACCCACCCAACGAGGTGGGCACCGCTGTGCCCATTTCACAGATGACTGTGGGGAGGGGCTGTGTCCTCCTGGAGGCGGGCAGAAGCGACCCTGTTAAGGGGCACAGCACTCCCTTGGACTTCTCCCTTTCAGGCCAATCATTCATTCATTCATGCATTCAGTAGCTATTTATTGAGCACCTCCTGCATGCCTGGCACTGTTTTAGGTTTCTGGGGTCGCTGCAGTGAACCAAACAGGCAAACATCCCAGACTTTTAGGGGGTGACATTCCAAGGTGGCGGCGCAGACAATGAACAGGTTGACAAGAGGACCATAGCTATTCCAGTTTGTGACAGTTACCATGAAGGAAGTAAAAATGGTGGCGATGAGGTAGGGGGGAGGAGGGAGCACGGAGGTGGAGGTCCCCAGGTGGTCAGGGAAGACCTCTCACTTCTCCAGGAAGGAGAGGCCTGAGGATGGGGGAGCTGGCATTGGGGTGAACCCCAGCATTCCAGGCGGATGCAGGCAGAGGGGAGGGAGAGGGCAGGGCGGGAGGCGCGGGCCAGGCCCTGCCGGGTTGCGGTGAGGGGTGAGGCTTTCCTGCGCCCACACCGGGCGCCCCGAGGATCTAAGCAGTGCTGGTGGGAGGCTGTTGGGATGGGGGCAAAGGACGGAAGAAAGGACCCCCCTTGGGGCTGGGGACAGCCTCCGACTCTGGAGCCAGTGGGTGAATCGCCACAAGGCCGTCCCTTTCTGAGAGTGACAGTGGTCTCCTCTCCCGTCCCAAGTCACCCCCCACTGAAACGCCAGTTCCTGGGCGTCGGAACCAGCCCGGCGTGGGCAGCCCGCTCCACAACGCGTTTCAGGCCCTGGGGTCCTGCCGCCTCCGTGCCCTGCGGACACGCGCGGTGACCCCGGGGGTTAACCCCCCTCCGCCGGCTGGCTCGTCCCTCCGGCTTCTCCCGGTCCCGCCATTCGGGCCCTTGTCCTCTCGATGCCGCCGGGCTCTTGTTCCTCTTGCTGCTTCTCCCGTGGGGCTTGACCCCACTCAGGCCCGTGTGCTGTTCAGAGCTTCCTCTGACGGTCCCCACGGGGCCGAGCGGATCCCTCTCCCGCACCTGACAGCACCCTAATTACAGACTCACCCTTGGCAGCTCTAAGTGTCTGCTACTCAGCTCGGCGGTGCTTGTGACTTCTTCAGGTGGCACCGTTTAATGATCTAGACACCTACGGGTGACCGCTGTGCCGGCTTCTCCCGGGGACTCTCAGTGCTAGACCCGGGAAGGTCCCGGGCCAATCAGGAGCAGACGGTCACTCTAAGAAACCCGCTCGTCACCCCTCCCGGGTCCCTGGTCAGTTCCTCTGGCTCTGGGCCAACAGCCCGTGTGACAGTGCGATTTCCATGACTGCCTGTGGCGTGGCGCTCTCGCAACTGAGGCCACTTCAGCCTGCTTATCAACCGAATGTCAACCTGTGCCTTGTTCAAAGTGTATTCACGTAGTCACTATCGTGTACCAGTGTATCAGGGCTCAGGGAGATGCCACATCAACGGCAAACGGGCCACGTGCTCTGTCATTTACGTCCCCTCTAGCCCAGTAGGGACAGGAACATTCGGTGAGTACCTCTGCCCTGCGCGTTGTGTTAGGTCGCCGCCCCCCGGCGCACACACTTTGGAGGGGCTGTGGCCGGGTGAGGTTGTTTACGACGTTATAATACTGATTGCTGGAACAATCTTAGCTTTGGGCGTTTGCCAGTCTGCTCAGCTACGAACACCCGTCTCCGGTTATGACGCAAGACAGGAGCGGAGGCCGTGGAGCACCACGCCGTACCCGCAGGAGGGACAGAGCTGGGCTTGAGGAGGGGGCCCAGGAGGCAGCAGCGATGGGCCCCCCGATTCTGAAGCCCAGCATCACCCAGACGCACCGCCGTTCAGCAACCCCTGCGGACCCCACAGACCTCTCCGCGCGGGTGGGAGCTGGCCCCGAGAGCTGCCTGCAGGACGGGGCAGAGGAGCCTCCGGCAGGGACACAGGAGCCTCCGGCAGGGACACAGGTTCCAGGGGGAGAGAGCAGGACCAGCAGAGCTCTGCCGCCCCTCCCTCCCCAGCTCACCACCCAGACGGCTCCTGCTGCTCCGGGGGAGAGGCCAGGGCCCTGCGGGGAACTACCCCTCCTGGGGGCAGCGGGAGGGCGGGGCGGGGGCAGGGTGGCTCACACCGAGTGCAAGCCGCTGGGGCGTTTGAGAGGTTGCTCTTCTGGAAGGTGGGCACTGTGTCCCCATGTCGCAGAGCGGGTGAGTGAGGTACACGGAGGCCAAGTGACCGTGGCAGACAGCTGGGTCTGGACCTAAGCAGTCTGTCTCCAGGCTGGGCTCTGCTGTCCCTGCCGAAGGTTTAAAGATGGTCCCAAGGAGAAGGCAGTGTCTGTGGGTGGTGCAAGCTCCCAAGAGAGAGAGAGAGAGAGAGTGAGAGAGAGAGAGAGAGGGAGAGAGAGAAAGAGAGAGAGAGAGAGTGTGTGTGAGAGAGAAAGAGTGAGAGTGA
>PVJL010010964.1:0-45868 GCA_004026885.1 Lyroderma lyra
AGAACAACTCAACCTGACCAGCAGAAAGCCCATCAGAAGAATCTGTTCAGCACAGAGATCCCCAACTGATCAAAACATGACCCAAAGAGAAACTCATCTGCAACCTCAAACTTGCCCCAAAGACTGCAGGCAGAAGCTCAACATGACAAGCACAGGCAACCCTGTAGACCTCGAATCTAATTAGAAGAACCCAAACTGACCCACAGTCTGACCATCACAGAAACCAAATAAACCAAAATTGACATGTGGTAGATCCTCCTGAAATAAACTAAACCACACCAACACAATTATGCCCAGTAGACCTTAACCAGATCACCACAGAAACCCTAGGCAGACATCCAACCACACCAGCAAACAGACGCCAGTGAGACCTAAAACATGACCAAGAATAAAGAACCTACGCTGATCACCACAACAAAGATTATTGGCAGATCCCTACTCTGACCAGCATAATGACCCCAGGTGAAAAAAATTTGACATCACAGAAAACATAACAGAAACCCATTTGGATCAGCAAAAGAACACCTGACAAATCCCCAACCGGAAGAGCACCCAGATCGCCAGCACAACTGCAAGCTGAAGAAACAGAATTTTCAGACAGATGTCCCTGTGAACAACCCAGAGACCCAAGCAGACACCTAACATAACCAAGACAGAGCAAAAAGGTAACCCATACATATCACTGAGAATAGATTTTCCCAGGAGATCCGTAGCCTTCAGAGCACTAAGTATCCAGGTGGGCAGATACCGAATCTGACCACCACAGAAACCCCGAGATGACCTTCCACATGACTAGCAGAGAGATATCTGGCCGCCCCCCACCTGAATGCAAACAGAGATCCTGAGCTTCCCTCTAATGTGACCAGCAGACCTGGAACATGAAAAGCAAAGAAACCCCTAGTGACCCCCAAACTTATCAGCTCAGTACTGGACTGGTCTTTGGAAAACACCAGCAGACATCAAATCAGACTCTCAACTTGACAAGCACTGAGACTTCCAGCAGACCCTCAACCTGTTAGCAGTGACCCCAGGCAGACTTCCAACCTGAGCAGCATAAAGACCCCTGAAATAACCTTAACAAGACTGGGCACATGAATTTCAGTGTCACCTGTAACATGACCATCAGAGACAGCACTGGCAGACCCCCAATCTGACCTGCACAGTGGGCTTCATGAGACCTCTAACCTGACCAGAAAAAAAACCACCAGGAGAACTCCTACATCAGCAGAAAATTATCAAGAATCCCCACAACCTGAGCAGCACAAACATTGATCCAGTCATCCAACCTGACCTGGACAGAGACCCCAGGAAAGTACTTATTATTACAGGACACAGAGACAACCAGAAGACCCCTGACATGACCAGTATATAATCCCCTGGACGACCCCAATATAGACTAGCACAGAGACCTATGGCATACTTACAACATGAGCGGCCAAAGAGATTCAGGCAGACATTAATGATGACTGGCACAGAGCCCCAAGAGAGACACCTAATATAACAAACATATAGACCCAGGGAGACGATAAATCTGACCAGCAAAGTGACCCCAGATCAACACCCAACGAGAGTTGGTGAAAAGACCCTGAGTAGACACCCAAACAGACAAGCCCTGAAAACCCACTCTGACTTCCAACCACATGACCACAGAGATACCAAGGCTACCACAAACAGACACAATTGGACGCAAAGCAAACCTTCTCCTGACCAGAACGAACAACATCCGCAAGATCCCAAACTAATCAACAGAGAAACTCTCAGAAGACCTCAACTTGATGAGCACTGAAACCCCGAGAATAAACACAGTCTATCCTACAGAGAGACCCCCAACACATCACAAATTGACCAGGGAAGAGAACTGTTTTACCTCAAATTTGACCAGAAAAGAAACCTCAGACAGAAACTCAACATGCTCAGCAAAGGGACCTATGGAGACCTGACAGCTGGAGAGAAAAAAAACCCCAGCAGACAACCAACCTGACAAGCACAGTACCAAGATGTCTATTAAACTGATAAGCAGAGAGACACCAGCAAATCTTCCAAAAGACAAGCGAAAATACCCCAAGCAGAACCAAAACCTGATGAGGCAAAGAGATCTCAAACACCTCGTCCGTGTTACCAGCACAAAAAACCCCGACAGAACCTTTAAATGACCAGCGTAAAGCATCCTGGCAGACCCCCACCATGTCCATCACAAAGAGCCCAAGCAATTTCTGAAATGCACCAGGACAGAGCCATAATACAGACAGATCTCCGTGGAGACAATAACAGAGACCCTAGGCAAAGAAATGAGCAGGGAGACACTAGCTGACCCAAACCTGGACCAGGACAGACCATAGGTTAATCCCAATAGGTCTGGAAAGAAGAAACCCAGAAGAACCGAGACCCACCCAGCACCAAGACCCTCGACTATTCCAACCGCATCAAAACAGAGACCACCCACTGAAATCTAATTTCACAAACACAGAAATATCAGGCAAAAACTCAACATGAGGAGCACAGGGACACCTGCAGACCTGGGACCTGAGCAGGTAAAAGACCCCCAGCACACACCCCACATGACAAACACACTGCCAAACACTCTATGAATCTGACCACCAGAGCGAACTCAACCAATCTTCAAGCAGACCAGCCCAGATATCTAAAGCAGACCCCCAACACTACCCAGCACAACATCTTTAGCACATCGTCTTCATATCCAGCACAGAGAACCGCATAGAGACCAGCATAGAGACTTCTCACATACCCCAGCCTAATTATCACAAACCGGCAGCTTGTGCAGAGCAGAGTCCTCAATGCGGACCTCCAACATGATCAAAACAGACATCACAGGAACACACGAAACCAGCAGAGAGACACCAGCCGGCCCAAAACCTGACCGAGGCAGACCCCAGGCAGATTACCAAAAGTGAATAAGAGCAGAGAACCTCAGAAGAAACACAACCAACCGAGTACAGGGACCTGCAACTGGCCCAAATGTGACCATAACATAGACAACCCATCGACCTCAAACTCGACCAATCATAGACCTCAGGCAGAAACTCAACATGACAAGCACTGGGATCAGTTCAGACCTGGAACCTGACATAACAAAAGACACACTAGAGACTACTTGATCAGCAGAGTGTCAAGCAGTCTATATAACCAGTCTAGCAAAGAAACCCCAGTAAATTTTAGAACAGACCAGAATACATACCTCAAGAAGAACCCGTACCTGACCAGTCACAAATATGTCCAGCCTATCCCCATCCTAACCAACACAAAGTACCCTGAAGAACTTCACAATTACCAGCACATAAACCCCAGGCAGTCCCATATCTAGACCAGCACAGAGAATCAAAACAGATTCTCAACATGTTCAGCCACAGAGAACTCAGAGAGACACCCAGCCTTAGCAGCGCAGACACCAAAGGTAGACCCAAAATATGACAAGCACAGACACCTGAGGCAGACCTCAGAAATGACTAGTGTAAACACCCCAGAAAATTTAAAACCACCAGGAAGGGACCCAAGGTATG
The DNA here is from genome assembly GCA_004026885.1 of Lyroderma lyra. NCBI lineage: Eukaryota > Metazoa > Chordata > Mammalia > Chiroptera > Megadermatidae > Lyroderma > Lyroderma lyra. Next base: position 3,519 of record PVJL010010964.1, read on the forward strand.
CCTTACACCTAACTGGTTACAAAATCCTTGAGCATACTCCCAAATAATCAGCACGGAAACACCAGGCAGACCTGAAAACTGACCAGTAGAGATTCCCCAGGTAGACCTCCAACCTGACAACAACTGAGACCTCAGCAAGTCCACCTAATTGAAAAGCACAAGGCCTGGTACAAACCCCTCAACACACAGGACAGAGAACCACAGACATTTCAGCAAGGAAATCCTAAAACATCTCAACCTGACCAGCCCAAAGACTCCAAAAGAGCCCCAACATACCCAGCAGAGAGAACTCCTGTGTATGTCCACAAGTCCTGACCAGAGAACCGTCATTGACCTGAAATTTGACTCACAGAAACACTTCAAGCAAAAACTCAACAGGACAAGCACAGGGACCCCAGTAGACATGTAACCTGGCCAGGAAAGAGACCACCAGGAGACACTAATCTTAAAAAGCACTCTACCCATTAGTCTCTTAAAAGGACCAGCAGACAAACCGAAGTGAAGTTCCAAAGAGAACAGCACAGTTACCCTATGCAGAATTCCAATGTGTAAAGGGTGAATGTCTGTAGCACTTCTTTTTCCTAGGAAGCATACTGAACCTTGAAATGACCAGCATAGAGATTCTTGGCATAACACCAACCTGACCATCACAAACACCCCCAGGAGATGCAGAAACTCATTATCACAGAGAGCCACGGCAAACTCCCAACCTTTTCAGAGGAGAGATTTGAGACACACATGAGACCAGAGGAAACACACCCGCAGTGTCCCAACCTAACCAAAACTGTCTGCAGGCAGATTCCAAATGTGACTACAAATAAACACTTTGAGCAAACCCACAACCTGACCAACAAGTAGTCTCTCGGCAGACCTTCAACTGACCAGTACACAAGCCTCATGCAGATCTCTAACCTGACCAGCACAGATTCCCCAGCACACCCCAACCATGACCAGGTCAAAATCAAGCCAGATTCCAAATGTGAGTGCTCAAAGAATCTCCCAGCTTAACCACAACCTTCCCAGAATGGAACCCCTGACTGTCCCTGAGCAAACCACAACAGACAGTCTCCCACCAATCTCAATCTTGACCAGCACAGAAACCTCAGACCAAAACTCCTTATGAAAAACAAAAGGACACCAGCCAATCTAGAATATTACTAAGAAATAGACCATCAACAGATACCCAACGTGAATAGTACAGTACACAGCAGTCCATTAAACTGATGAGCTGAAAGACACCACGATATCGTTAAACAAAGCAGCACAGATATCCCAAGCGGTTTCTTAACCTGACCAGGCATAAAGATCTCCACGACTTCCCCATCATATAAACCACAGAGATCCATGACAGGACTTCCAAGTGATCTGCATAGAGACTCCTGGTTGATGAAAAAACATGGCTGTACCCGAGACCCCGCAGACCTCAAATCTGACCATCTCAGGGAGCGCCAGCAGAACACCAACCTGATTAGAATAGAACCTTCAATGCAGATATCTAAGGTGACTAGGACAGAGAACCTGGGCACAAACAAGACAAGCAGAAAGACATCAGCTGTCCTCAAATCTTATGAGGACAGTAGCCTGACAGATTCCAAATGTGACGGAGAATAGAAAACCTCAGCAGACACCTACCATGGCCAGCACAGAGTCCCCAGGAAGACAACCACACTGCCCAGCACAAAGACTGCATACAAACCTACAACCTGACCAGCATAGAGACCCTCATAACACCACTAAGGTGAATAGCGCAGCAATCCATATCAGACACCAAAACTCACCAGCACATGAACTCACAGCAGACTCCAAACCTGACCCGCAGAAAGACACCCAGGCAACCACCAACATGACAATAACTGAGACCCTAGGCAGACACTGAACATGACAAGAATGGAGAGCAGAGCAGAAAGGAAACCTGATGAGCCAAGAGACCCAGAGCATACCCCCAACCTCACAGGCACAGTAACCTATCAGAGACCATTCCTGACCAGCAAAGAGATCAAAACTGACTCCAACTTGACAATCAGGGTCATCAGTCATACCGTTTACATGCCCAATGAATAGACCCAAGGTAGGCACTGAGTGTGACCACTACACGAACACCAGCCGACTTCCTAATACACCAGCACGGGCACCTAAGGAAGACCCTCAACCTTACTGGGTACAAAGACGCCATTCTGACCTTCCACATGAAAATCAGAGATATCTCTAAAAGACCAAAAATGACATGTCACGGAGACACCAGGAAGACCTCTAATCTTACCAACACAGTTATACCAGGCAGACCCAAACCCAACGAGCACAGAAACACTGGGCACACACCCTATGTGATAATCACAAGGACCTTTTGCACACCTCCCACTTGACCAGCAGAGAGATGCCCAGAAGACTGAGGTGAGTAACTTAGAAACTCCAAGCAGATTCCAAAACTTCCCAGCACAGAGACCCACACCAGACCCAAGACCTGACGAGCAAAGAGATCACAGGAACCCTCTAACATAATCAAAACTGAGACCCCAGAGTGACACTGCATGTGGCAAGCGTAGAGACCCCAGCAGACATGGAAAGTGACCAGCAAAGAGACACCCAGCAGACCACCAACCCGATAGGCACTTCACTACATCAGTCTCCTAAACTGACTTGGAGACAAATCAATATATAACTCAATCTTATCAGCACAGAATCCCAAGGCACAACGTCATCAGGCCCAGCATAGACACCCAAGGCACACATTAAATCAGACTACCAAAGGGAAACTAGCGGACTTCGAAATAAACCAGCATAGATATCCCACATAGACCACCAACTGAACAAGTACAGAGACCAGAGTAGACTACAAACCTGACCTCCCTAATATCAACAGCATTATTTCATCCTCATTAGAGAAATAGCCAGAAGTCCCTCAAACTGAGCAGCACGAAGATCAAACCAGTCTTCTGATACTGGGCACACAGACACTCGTAACACCCCTTAAATAACCAGCACATAAATCCCTAGCGTACTCATAATAAGACTAAAACAGAGGCCTAAGAAGTCTCCAAACATAACCTGTACAGGAACAAAATTAGCTGCCATTTGTTAGGGCACAGAGATCCACAGAAGGCCCCTAACCTAACCAACACAAATTCTTTAGGCAGACACTCAATCTGACAAACACAGAGACCCTGAGATGCACTCCAACATGACCACCAGAGAGACCCCAGGTTTAGTAACACCTGACAGGAACGAGAGACTCCTAGCATCCTGAACAACATAGAGATCAAGGCAGACACTCAACATGATGTTCACAAAGATCCAACAAAAACAAAAACAAAGAGACACCTGCTGATCCCAACCTGAGGAGCACAGTACCCTACCACTTAACAGACAATCCCAGCAGACAACCAACATGACCTCCAACCAGACCAACAAAGATTATTCCAGCAGATCTTCAATCTATGTAGCAGAGATGCCAGGTGGACCTCCAAACTGAGAAGCACAGAGACCAATGGGATGCCCTTAACTTATACAGGAATATAAATCCAAGTATTGTCCTTACATTGACCATCGCAGAGACACCTGGCATAGCTCCACCCCAACTGAAAAGCACAGACACTCCAGCTGACCTCGAACCTGAGAAGTAAACATCTAACTTGATCCGTAAAGAATAAGCAGAAGAACCACCACCGCAAGAGATTAACCTGATGTCCACCAACGTGAGAATTAGGAAGATGAACCGAGAAATCCAATCTGACCAGCACAGAAAACCCAGGCAAACCCCTATCATTATTGAATACACAGAGACCAAGAAGACCCCTTACATGCCCAGCACAGATCTTCCGGGGAGACCCCTAACAATACCATCAAACAAACCCCTGGGAAACTTTGAATATCATAACCACAAAGACCCCAAACGGACTCCAACTTGACCATTACGGAGAATCCAAGAGTAGCAGGATCCAAGAGTAATCAGAAGAGTAACACTCAGAACAACTCAACCTGACAAGCACAAAGCCCATCGGTAGAATCTGTTCAGCACAGAGATCCCCAACTGATCAAAACATGACCCAAAGAGAAACACATCTGCAACCTCAAACTTGACCCAAAGACTGCAGGCAGAAGCTCAACATGACAAGCACAGGCACCCCTGTAGACCTCAAATCTGATTAGAAGAACTCAAACTGACCCCCAGTCTGACCACCACAGAAACCAAATAGACCCAAATTGACATGTGGTAGAGCCTCCTGAAAAGAACCAAACCACACCAACACAATTATGCCCAGTGGACCTTAACCAGGTCACCACAGAAACCATAGGCAGACATCCAACCACACCAGCAAACAGATGCCAGGGAGACCTAAAACCTGACCAAGAATAAAGAACCTACGCTGATCCCCACCACAAAGATTATGAGCAGGTCCCTACACTGACCAGCATAGGGACCCCAGGTGAAAGATATTTACCAGCAAAGAAACCACAACAGAAACCCAATTGGACCAGCAGAAGAACACCTGACAGATCCCCAACCTGAAAAGCACAAAGACTGACAGCACAAGTGCAAGCTCAAGAAACAGAATTTTCAGACAGATGTCCCTGTGGACAACACAGAGACCCAAGCAGATACCGAACATGACCAAGACAGAGCATAAAGGTAGCCCATATGGGTCACTGAGAATTTATTTTCCCAGGAGATCCCTAACCTGACGAGCACTAAGTATCCAGGCACATACCTACTCTGACCACCACAGAAACCCCGAGATGACCTCAACATGACTAGCAAAGGGATATCTGCCCGCCCCCCACCTGACTGCAAACAGAGATCCTGATCTTCCCTCTAATGTGACCTGCAGACCTGGAACATGAAAAGCAAGGAAACCCCTAATGAACCCAAACTAATCAGCACAATACTGGACTCTTCTTTTTTAATTCATTTTTATTGTTAGACTTATTGACGTGACATCTGTTAGTAAGGATTACATAGGTTTCAGGCATACAATTTTACAGTGCATTGTCAACTTGTTGTATAATAAGTTCACCACTCAATGTGAGTTCTCTGTCCATCACCTTATATTTAGCTTCCCCTCCCTCCTATCCCACCTCCTCCTCTTTCTCCCCTCCCTAACCCACTCGTGCCCCAATAAACATTGAACTATTGATTGTGTCCATGGGTTCATTGTTTGTTTGTTCATTTCTTTTCTCTTTGTTGCTTTCAGTTTTATATTCCGCATATGAGTGAAGTCATATATTTCCTTGTTTTTTTCTGTCTGGCTTATTTCACTAAGCATGATGACCTCCAGGTCCATCCATTTTGTTGCAAATAGCAATATTTCATCTTTTCTTACAGGTGGGTAATATTCCATTGTGTATATGTACCACAGTTTCTTTATCCAGTCATGTGTCGCAGGGCACATTGGTTGTTTCCATGTTTTGGCCACTGTGAACAGTCCTGCAATGAACATTGGGGTACATAACTTATAGATCTAGGACCCAAGGAGGACTTCAAGAACCTGAACTCTAAGGCAAGGGAAGTAAAAGCACAAATAAATGAATGGGATTATACCAAACTAAAAATTCTGCACAGCAAAAGAAACCATCAACAATGCAAAGAGACAGACAACTGAATGGGAGAAAATATTTGGACACTTCTTTTGAAAACACCAGCAGAGATCCAAAGAGACCCTCACCTGGACAAGCACTGAGACTTCTAGTAGACCCTCAACCTGTTAGCAGTGACCACAGGCTTCCAACCTGAGCAGCAAAACACCCCTGAAATATCCTTAACATAATTGGGCACATGAATTTCAGTGTCACCCATAACTTGACCATCAGAGACAGCACTGGCAGAGCCCCAATCTGTCCAGCACAGTGACCTTCATGAGACCTCTAACCTGACCAGAAAAAATCACCAGCAGAACCCTTACCTCAGCAGAAAATTATCAAGAATCCCCCCAACCTGAGCAGCACAAACATTGATCCAGACATCCAACCTGACCTGGACAGAGACCCCAGAAAAAACTTATTACAGGACACAGAGACAACCAGAAGACCCCTGACATGACCTGTATATAATCTCCTGGACGACCCAAAAATAGACAAACACAGAGACCTATGGCAATCTTCCAACATGAACAGCCAAAGATATTCAGGCAGACATCAAACATGACTGGCACAGAACCCCAAGACAGACCCCTAACATAACACCCTTTGAGATCCACGGAGACTATGGAACTGACCAGGAAAGTGACCCCAGATGAACTCCCAACCAGAGTGGGTGAAAAGACCCTGAGCAGACCCCCAAACAGACAAGTCCAGAAACCCCAGTCTGACTTCCAACCACATGAACACAGAAATACCAAGGCTACCTCAAACAGATGCAAAGAGACCCTCAGCAAACCTTCACCTGACCAGAACGAACAACATCAGCAAGACCCCAAACTAATCATCACAGAAACTCTCAGAAGACCTCAACTTGATGAACACAGAAACCCCGAGAAAAACCACAATATATCCTGTACAGAGACGCCGACTAATCCCAACTTGACCAGGGAAGAGAAACACTTTGACTTCAAACTTGAACAGAACAGTCACCTCAGGCAGACACTCAACATGCTAAGTATAGGGACCCATGGAGACCTTACACCTGACCAGAAAACAGACCCCAGCAGACAAACAACTGACAAGCACAGTACCAAGCAGTCCATTAACCTGATAAGCAGAGCGACCCTAGGAAATCTTACAAAAGACAAGCACAGATACCCCAAGAAGAACCAAAACCTGATGAGGCAAAAAGATCTCCAGCACCTCGTCCTTCTAACGAGCAAAATGAACCCTGACAGAACCTTCAAATGACCAGCATAAAGCCTCCTGGCAGACCCCCAACCTGAACATCATGAAGAGCCCCAGCAAGCTCCCAAACACACCAGGACAGAGCCATAATACAGATTCTCATGGAGACAAGAACAGAGACCTTACACAAATAAACCAACAGAAAGAGTCTAGCACCCCACAAACTGGAACAGGACAAACCCTTGGTTAATCCCAATAGAACTGGAAATGAGAACCCCAGGAGAATTGAAACCGGCCTGGCACAAAGACCATCGACTTTCCAAACCTGACCAAAACAGAGACCACCCACTGAACTCTAACTAGACCAAGTCAGTGAACTCAGGCTGAGACTCAACATTATGAGCCCAAGGACACCTGCAGACCTGAAACCTGACAAAGGAAAAGACCCCTAGCACACACCCAACATATCAAGATACCAAAGAGTCTGTGGACCTGGCCACAGGAGAGACCTAGGCAAACCTTCAACAGACCAGCACAAATATCCGAAGCAGACCACCAACGTGACCCAGCACAACATCTTTAGCACATCGTCCTCATAGCCAGCATAGAGAACCCTGACAGAACTCCTGAATGACTAGCATAGAGAGCTCTTACAGACCGCAACCTGGTTATCACAGATTTCCAGAAAAGAACCCTAGCCTGTGCAAAGCAGTGTCCCCAATGCAGACCTCCAATATGACCAGAACAGACAACCCAGGAACACACGAAACCAGCAGAGAGACACCAGCAGGCCAAAACCTGACCAAGACAGTGGCCAGGCAGATTTCCAAATGTGATTAGGTGCAGAGACCATCAGCAGAAACCCAGCTGACCGAGCACAGAGACCTACGACTGGCCCAAATCTGACCATAACAGAGACAACCCACCGACCTCAAACTCGACCAACTCAGAGACCTCAGGCAGAAACTCAACAAGTAAGCTCAGGGACCTCTGCAGACCTGGAACCTGACATAACAAGAGGCACACAAGAGAAAATCTGACAAGCAGAGTGTCAAGCACTTTATATAACCAGACCAGGAGAGAAACCCCAACAAATCTTCTAAGAGACCAGAATGCATACCTCAAGAAGAATCCCAACCTGACCAGTCACAAAGATCTCTAGCACATCCTCATCATCACCAACACAAAGTACCCTGAAGAACCCAAAATGACCAGCACATAAACCCCTGGAAAACCCATATCTAGACCAGCACAGATAACCAAGACAGACTCTCAACATATACAGACACAGAGAACTCAGGGAGACACCCAAACTGAACAACACAGACACCAAAGGCAGACCCAAAATATGACAAGTACAGATACCTGAAAAAGACTTCAAAAATGACTAGTGTAAACACCCCCAGGAAATCTATAACCTCATCAGAAAAGAGACCCCAGTTATACTCCACACCTAACTGGTTACAAACACCCTGATGACACCCCCAAACTAACCAACACGAAGACACCAAACAGACCTGAAAACTGACCAGTAGAGAGAACCTAGCTAGACCTCCAACCTGACGACAACAGAGACCTAGGCAAGTCCACCAAATTGAAAACCACAAAGACCTCCTACAGACCCCTAAACAGAGAGGACAAAGAACCAAAAACACTTCAGCAAAGAAACCCCAAAAGAGCTCAACCTGACCAGCAAAAAGACTCCAAGCAGAACCCCATCATGCCCAGCACAGAGAGCCCCTGTGTATGACCACTTGACCTGACCAGACAGCTTTCATTGACCTGAAATTTGACCCACACAAAGAACTCAGGCAGAAACTCAATATGACAAGCACAGGGACCCCAGTAGACTTGCGGCTAGAAAAGTGACCTCCACCTGGCACCAAACTTGACAACCACTGTATCCAGCAATTCATTGTAAGAACCATGAGACAGAACTATGTGAATCTCCAAAGAGACCAGCACAGATACATCAAGCTGACCTCCAGAGTGAAAAGGCATAAAGATCTGCAGCACATATCCTTTCTACATAGCACAGAGAACCCTGACACAACCGCCAAATGACCAGCATAGAGATTCTTGGCATAACCCCAACTTGATCATCACAAAGATCCTCAGCAGATGTAAAACCTAGCTATCACAAACAGGCACATCACACTCTCAACTTGACCAGAGCAGAGATTTGAGGCAAACACGAGACCAGAAAAAAGACGCCAGCAAAACCCCAAGCTAACCAGGACGGTCTCCAGGCAGATGCCAAATGTGACTGCTCAAAGAGACTCCCAGGTGAACCACAAACTGCCCAGCACAGACCTCCTGACTACCCTGACGGGACCAAAATAAAGAGTCTCCCACAAACTTCAAATTTGACCAATACAAAAATCTCAAGCAGAAACTCAACATGAAATGCAAAAGGACACCCACAGATCTGGAGTATTACCAAGACAGAGATCTTCAATAGACACCCAACGTGATAAGTACAGTACAAAGCACTCCATTAAACTGACCAGCAGAGAGACACCAGGAAATCTTTAAACAAAGCAGCACAGATATCCCAAGCAGTTTCTCAACCTGACCAGGCATAAAAATCTCCAGAATTTTCCCATGGTGAGAACCACGAAGACCCTGACAGAACCCCCAAATGACATGCATAGAGACTCCTGGCAGACCCAAAACATAACCATAACACAAAGGCCCCCAAGACCTTGAATCTGCCCATCCCAGAGAGCCTACCAGAACCTCAACCTGATCAGATTAGAGCCCGCCATGCAGACGTCTAAGGTGACCAGAACAGAGACCTTAGGCACAAAAATGACAAGCAGAAAGACACCAGCAGTCTCCAAACCTGACCAGGACAGTCACCTGGCAGATTCCAAATGTGACAGGGAATGGAGTACCTCAGCAGACCCTTAACCCAACTAGCACTGAGTCCCCAGGCAGACAACCACTCTGGTTAGCACAAAGACAGCATGCACACCTACAACCTGACCAGCATAGAGACCTTTATAAGACCGCTAAGGTGAATAGCATAGGAACCCACAGCAGACACAAAAACTCACCACCACATCAACCACCAATAGATTCAAAACCTGACCAGCAGAGAGACACCAAGGAAACTCCAACCAGTTGAGAAGTGATACCCTAGGCAGACACTCAACATGGCAAAAATGGAGACCAGAACAGACTTGAAACCTGACCAGCCAAAAGACCGATAGCATACCCACAACCTGATAGGTACAATACCCTATCAGTGCCCATTACTGACCAACAAAGAGATCAAAATGGACTCCAACATGACAAGCAGAGTCCTCACTCATATCTTCTACATGACCAGCGCAGTGACCAAAAGCAGAAACTTAGTGTGACGACTACAGGGAGAAGAACAGACTTCCAAATACACAGGCACAGGCACCCCAGGGAGACCCAAAACCTTACTGGGCGCTAAGACCCCATTTAGAACCCCAACCTGAAAAGCAGACACATTTCTGAAAGAATAAAACTGACATGTCATAGAGACACCAGGAGGACAGATAATCTTACCAACACATTTATACATAGCAGACCAAAACCCAGGCCAGCACAGACACCCTAAGCAGACACTCAGTCTAACAAACACAGAGACCTTTGGAACCCCTCCAACCTGTCCAGCATAGAGACTCTGAGAAGACCCTGAGGTGAATAGCATAGAAATTTTAAGAAGATTTCAAAGCTTCCCAGCACAGAGACCCACATCAAACCCAAAACCTGATGAGCACAGAGATCCCAGCAACTCTCTAATATGACCAGAACTGAGACGCCAGAGCGACACTCTGTGTGGCAAGCGTAGAGACCGCCACAGACATGGAATGTGACCAGCAAAGAGATCCCCAGCACACCACCAACCTGATAGGCACAGAACTACATAAGTCTCCTAACCTGACCAGCAGAAAAATCAAAATATACCTCAACCTTACCAGCACTGAATACCCAGATATAACGTCGGCAGGTCTAGCAGTGACACCCAAGGTTCACACTAAGCCTGACCACCACAAAGCCATGCGGAGACTTCGAAATTAACTAGCACAGAGACTCCACCCAGACCACCAACCTGATCAGGACAGAGACCCCAAGTAGACCTCTAACCTGACCACCAAGAAATCAACAGCATTATTCCAAACTTACTAGAATGCCCAGAATTACCCCAAACTGAGCAGCAGGAAGATCAAACCAGTCCTCCAATATTGGGCACACAGGCACTCAGAAGACCCCTGATATAACCAGCACATAAATCCCTAACATATCCATAACAAGACAAGCAAAGGGGCCTAGGAAAATCCCAAATATTACCAAGACAAGAACCAAAAGCAGCCCTCAAACCTCACTGAGCACAGAAATGCACAAAAGACAGTTAACCTGACCAACACTAATGCCTCAGGAAGACACTCAATCTGACAAACACAGAGACCCTGAGATGACCTCCAGTATGATTAGCACAGAGATCCAAATTGATTACCACCTGACGGGAAACAGAGACTCCTAGCTTCCCTGTATTCTGACTAACATAGAGATCAAGGCACATACTCAACATGATGATCACAGAAATCCAGCAGACTTGGAATGTAAAAAAGAAAACAAAACAAAACAAAAACAAAAAACAGAGACACCCTGACCCCAACCTGACCAGCACAGTACCCAACCATTTTGAAAACAACCCCAGCAGAGAACCAACCAGACCTCCAACCAGACCAGCACAGAGTATTACAGCAGACCTTCAACCTGAGTAGCAGAGACCCCAGGCAGACCTCCAAACTGAGAAGTACAGAGACCTCTGGAATTCCCTTAACATTACCAGACATATAAATCATGGCATTGTCCCTACCCTAAACATCGCAGAGACACCTGGTAGACCCCTATTTCACCTGACCAGCACAGACACCCCTGCTGACCTGAAACCTGACAAGCACAAATTCCACCAGTAGACCTGATCAGATAACAATAAGCAGGAGAATCCCAACCTCAACAGAAGAGTACCAAGAAGACCCCCAACTTGAGCAGTGGGAAGATCAAACCTGACCAGCAGAGAAAACCCAGGCAAACTCATCATTAATGAATACAAAGAAACCCAGAACACCCTTGACATGACCAGCACATAAATTCCTGGGAGACCCATAACCAGACCATCACATAGACTGCAGGCCGACTTCCAATGTCACAACCACAAAGACACCAAAAGGACCCCAACTTGACCATAACAGTGAACATTAGCAGGACCCAAGTGTATTCAGCACAGTAACACTTAGAAGACCTCAACATGACCAGCACAAAGCCTTTCAGAAGAACTGAAACCTCTCCAGCACAAAGATCCCCGACTGATCCCAACTGGACTGGAACAGGGACACTTCTGCGACCTCATACTTGACAAGAAGACTGCAGGCAGAAACTGAACATGACAAGCACAAGCACCCCTGAAGACCTGGAACTTGACATAACAAGAAACACACTAGAGACAATCTGACAAGCAGTGTTTCCAGCTGTCCAATAACCAGTCCAGCAAAGAAACCCCAGCAAATCATCTAACAGACCAGAATACGTACTTCAAGGAAAACCCCAACCTGACCAGTCCCAAAGATTTGTAGCACATCCCCATCCTAACCAACACAGAGTACCATAAAGAACCCCGAAATGACCAGCACATAAACCCCTGGCAGACCCATATTTAGACGAGCACAGAGAAATGAAACACACTCTCAATATGACCAGCCACAGAGAAATAAGGCAGACACACAACCTGCAAACACCAACACCTAAGGCAGACCCAAAATATGACAAGCGCAGATACCCCAGGCAGACCTCAAAAATGACTAGCGTAAACACCCCAGGAAATCTATAAACCTACCAGAACAAAGACCCCAGGTATACCCCACAACTAACTGGTTCTAATTAACCAGCACAGAAACACCAGGCAGACCTGAAAATTGACCGGTATAGAGTCCACAGCTACACCGCCAACCTGACGGAAACAGAGACCTCAGCAAGTCCAGCAAACTGAAAAGCACAAAGTCCTGAAACAGGATGCCAACCAAAACAGAAAAAATAACTGAAGCAGGTCCCCCAAACACTTCAGCAAAGACACCCCAGAAAGACCTCAACCTGACCAGCACAAAGACCTCGAACAAAAACCCAGCTTACCACACACATAGAGGTCCTATGGATGCCCACCTGAACTGAATAGAGACCCCTCCACCATCTGAAATTTGACCAACACAGGGACCTCAGGAAGAGGTTCAACACAAAGAGCACAGGGACCCCAGCATACCTGAAACCTGACCAAGGAATAGACCCCCAGTACACACCCAACCTGACAAGCATACTACCAAACAGTCTATGAAACTGACCACCAGAGTGACCTCAGCAAATCTTCAAACAGACGAGCACAGATATCGGAAGCACATCCCCAAAGTGAACCAGCACAACATCTTTAGCACATCGTCTTCATACTCAGCACAGAGAACCCTAACAGAACCCCAAATGATCAACCAGCTTAGTCACGTCCCACAGATCACAATGAGATTGTCACAGATCTCCCCAGCAGACCCTTAGCCTGTGCAGAGCAGAGTCCCCAATGCAGATTTTCAAAATGACCAGAAAAGAGAACCCAGGAACACACAAAACCAGCAGAGAGACACCAGCACGCCAAAAAACTTACCAAGACAGACCCACAACAGATTTCCAAATGTGAATAAGAGCAGAGACCCCCAGCAAGAACCCCACTGACTGAATACAGAGACCTATGACTGATGCAAATATGACCAAAACAGAGACAACCCACCGACCTCAAACTCGACCAACTCAGAGACCTCAGGCAGAAACTCAACATGAGAAGCCCTGTGACCTCAGTAGACATGTAACTTGGCCAGGAAAGAGACCACCCGAAGACACCTAATCTGACAAGAATTATACCCAGCAATCCATTAATCTGACCAGCAGACAGACCTAAGTGAATCTCCAAAGACACGAGCACAGATACCCGAAGAAGACCTGCAATGTGAAAAGGCAGAAATATCTGCAATACATGTCCTTTCTATGTAGCACAGAAAACCATGAAATAACCCACAATGACCAACATAGAGATCCTTGGCATAACCCCATCCTAACCATAACTAAGATCCCCAGCAGATGCAGAATCTGGCTATCACAGACAGCCACAGGAAACTCCTAACTTGAGCAGAGCTGAGCTTATAGGCACACATGAGACAAGAAGAAAGACACCAGCAGGACCCCAACCTAACCAGGATGGTCGCCAGGCAGATTCCAAATGTTACTGGAAACAGATTCTTTTAGCAACCCCCCAAACTGACCACCAAGAAGTTCCTAGTCAGACTTTCACCCTGACCAGTACAGAGACCTCATACAGATCTCCAACCTGACCAGCACAGATTCCCTAGCACATCCCAACCATGACCAGGCCAAAACCAAGGCAGATTTCAAATGTGACTGCTCCAAGAGACTCCCAGCTGAACCACAACCTGCCCAGCACAGAACTCCTGACTGACCCTGACGGTACCACAACAAAGAGTCCCCCACCATCATCAAACTTGACCAAAACAGAAACCTCAGCCAGAAACTCAAAATGAAATGCAAAAGAACACCAGCAGATCTGGAGCATTACCAAGGGAAAAACCTTCAACAGACACCCTACTTGTTAAGTACAGTACACAGCAGTCCATTACACTGACCAACAGAGAGACCCCATGAAATCTTTAAACAAAGCAGCACAGATATCTCGAGCAGTTTCTCAACCTGACCAGGCATAGCAGAGTCCAAAACTTTCTAATTATGAGAACTACAAAGAACCCTGACAGAACCACCAAATGACCTGTATACAAACTCCTGGCACACCCAAAACATGACCACGACACAGAGTGCCTACAAACCTCAAATCTGGCCATTCCAGAAAGTCCCAGCAGAACCCCAACCTGATCAGAATAGAGCCCACAATGCAGACATCTAAGGTAACCAGAACAGAGACCCTAGGCACAAACAGGATGAACAAAAAGACATCAATACTCTCCAAACCTGACCAGGACTGTCGCCTGTCAGATTCCAAATGATACAGGGAATGGAGAACCTCACCAGATTCTTAACCTGACCAGCACAGAGCCCTCAGGCAGACAACTGCTCTGGCCAGCACAAAGATAGCATGCAAGCCTACAACCTGACCAGCATGGACACCCTCATAAGATTGCTAAGGTGAATAGCACAGGAACCCACAGCCAACCCCAAAACGCAGCAGCACATCAACCACCAGTAGACTCAAAACCTGACCATCAGAGAGACACCCAGGGAAACTCCAACGAGGCGAGAACTGAGATCCTAGGCAGACATTCAACATGACAAGAATGGAGACAAGAGTAGACCTGAAACCTGACCAGCCAAGAGACCAATAACATACCCACAACCTGATAGGTACAGTACCTTATCCGAGCCCATGCCTGACCAGCAAAGAGATCAAAACTGACTCCAACTTGAGAAGCAGGGTACTCACTCATACCTTCTACATGCCCAGCACAGAGACCAAAGGGAGACACTAAGTGTGACCACTACAGGCACCCTAAGCAGACCCAAAATATGACTGGGCATAAAGACCCTATTCATACCCCCAACCTGAAAAGCAGAGACATTTCTGAAAGAGCAAATCGGACATGTAAAATAGACACCAGGAGGACCACTAACATTACCAACAGCATTATACCCAGCAGAACCAAAACCACACCAGTTTGGAGATTCTAGGAAGACACACATCTCAAACAGCACAGAGACCCCAGACTGACATAAACTGCATCTAGGCACACAGATCCCAGGTTACTCCTGGCCTGACCAGTACACAGACCCCCAGCAGACATCCAGTCTCACCAGTTTCGAGACTGCAGGATAAAATACAACATTACCAGCACAGCAACCCCAGCAGATGCCTAATGAACCAGCAAAAGAACACCTGACACATCAGCAAATTGAGCAGAATACAGAACTTCAGCAGATCTGCAACCTGAGCAGCACATATTTCCCAGGCACATATTGCTGTGATCAGCACAGGGACACAAGAAGACCGTAAACATGAGCAGAAGATACCACAGAACAACTCCTAACCTCACTGAGCACAGAAATCCCCCCAAAACCTGAGTAGCACTAAATTCCCAGGCAGTAGCCCCATCTGACCACCACAGAGACCTCGAGATGACCTCCAAACTGACTACATCATAGCACACTGGCTGATTCCTACCTGACTTGGAACAGAGATCTCCAGACTCTCTATAAGCTGACCAGGACAGAGGTTAAGGCAGATACTCAATGTGATGATGACGGAGACTCCCACGCACCAGCAATATGAAAAATAAAACAAACCCTGCTGAACTCAGCCATACCAGCACAGTATTATACCACTGTCAAGAAAACACCAGCAAAAATCCATAAAGCCTGCAAATCTGACCAGCACAGAGACACCCAGCCGACCCACAACCTGTGCAACAGAGACCCCATGCAGACCTGGAAATGGAGCAGACATCCTTGTAATACCTTTAACATGACCAGGCACATAAATCCCAGTATGACCCATAACCTGACCATGACAGAGATTCCCGGAGGACCTCAACCTGGCCAACACAAAGATCCCCATCATACCCATAACCAGATGTGCACAGAGAACCAAAGCACAGTCTCAAAGTGACCAGCCATAGAGAACACAGGCAGACACACAATCTTACCACCACGGAACCAAAGGTAGACCCCAACATGATAAGTAGAGACACTTGAAAGACCTCAAAATTGACCAGATCAGAGACCTCAGGCTATCTCCCACTATACCAGCAAAAAGACCCCATGGAAACCTTCAAACTCACTGCATATAAAGACCCTAAGCAGACCCTCAAACTGACCAGAAAAGAAACCTCAGGCAGACAAGAAAAGTGATCAGCACAGAAAACACATGGAAACTTCCAACCTCACCACCACAATGACCATAGAAAGACAACCAACCTGACCAGCTCAGAGACCCACATAAGACCCCAAACCTGAGCAGAACAAAAAACTTCAGCAGGACCCTAAACTAATCAACACAGAAATCCGCAAAAGACTTACACCTTACGAGCATAAAGGTCTCGAGCAAAACCCCAACCTGCCTAACACATTAGCAGGACTGATCCCAATATGACAAGAACAGACATTCCTACCAACCTCAAACTTGACCCACACAAAGACCTAAGATAGAAACTCAACATGACAATCACAGAAAACACAGGAGACCCGAACTGACCAGCAAAGAGACCCTCAGCAGGACCCCAACATGATAGGAACAGTACCCCATTAGTCCTCTAAACTCAGCAGCAGAGATCAAAATAGACCCCAACCTTACTGGAGAAGAGTACCCAGGCATATCTTCATCATGACAAGCATAGAAACCTGAGACAGACACTAAGTGTGACAAACAGATACACCAGCAGACTCAAATACACTAGCATAGAGACCCCAGGCAGATGCCCAACTTGACTGGTCAGAGAGAACCCAAGAAAACACCATACATGACAAGCACAGAGATCCCTGGAATACCCATATTGACTTGTCATATAGGCCCCAGAAAGTCCTCCAACCTTACCAATAAAATTGCACCTAGCAGACCCAAGCAAGGCCAGCACCAAGACCCTAGGCAAATGCCCATCTGACCAGCACAGATAGTCCAAGGAGACCTTAAACCTGAGCAGGCTCAGAGTGTCTAGGCTGACCTACACCCTGAGCAGCATACAGATTTCTGGCAGAGCCCCAATGTGACCAGCACAGAGACTCCATGCAGAAACACAATGTGACAAGCAAAAAACCTTCAGCAGAACCCCAACAGGACCAATACAAAAAATACTTGACAGATCCACAATCTGAAGAGTACAGCACACAGATGACCAGAGGACCAGCAACCTGATCCAAACAGAGTCCCCAGGCAGATACCTCTGTGACCACACAGAGACCCAAACAGACCCCAAACATGACCAGGACAGACACCAAAGCCAACCTCAAACCTCACTGTGCAGAAATCCTTAGAAGATCCCTAACCTGACCAGCATTAAGTCCCTAGGCAGACATACAATATGACCAACACAGAGACCCCAGAAAGATCGCCAACCGTACCAACAAAATTATACTCAGCAGACCCCAAACCAAGCTAACACAGAGACACATGGCAGACCTAAAATGTCACCAAGAACAAAAATCTAGGCTTACCAGCATCCAGACCAGCACACAGAGTCCAGCCAGACCCTTAATCTGACCATGACATAGAACCTTGAAGGAACACAACATGACCGGAACAGAAACCACAGCTGATCCTCATTGGGAGCAGAAAAGAAACATCTTACAGGTCCTCAATCTGAAAAGAACAGAGAACTTCAGTAGACCTGCAACAAGATCCAACAGATTCCCCAAGATGATGTTCATGTGTCCAGCACAGAGACCCAAGCAGATCCCGAACATGACCAGGAGAGAAATTAAAACCAGCCCCCAAACCTCACTGAGTACAAAGATCCCCAGACAACCCCTAAGCTGACCAGCACATAATCACCAGGCAGATACACAATTTGACCAGCACAGAGACCACAACATGACTTCCAACTTGACTAGCACACAGAACCCTGGCCTATTTCTACCTGACTTGAACAGAGTTGCTTAGCCTTCCTGAAACTGGATGATCACAGAGGTCGAAGTAAACACTCAACGTGATGATCACAGGGGCTCTAGCAGACCTAGAAAATGAAAATGGGCTCCTGCTGACCCCAAACCTGACTATAATAGTTTATCAACCTTTTTCCAAACAACAGCATCAGAGATCCAACCAGACCCTAAATGTAATGAATACAGAGACACTGAGCAGACCTCCAACTTGTGCAGCTGAGACCCCAAGCAAACCTCCAATCTGAGCAGCAAAGAGACCACTGGCAAAGCCTTAACACGACTGGGAATATAAATCCCAATATGAACCCTAATCTGGCCATAACAGAGACCTCTGGCAGATGCCACATTGACCAGCAAAGAGACTCCCAGCAGAACTCAAACTTACCAACAGAGAGATCGCAGTCAGATCCAAAATCTGACTAGTCATAAATATCTTTGGAACATTTTCATTCTAAGCAGCACAGAGAACCCTGACAGAAACCCCAAATGACCAACAGAAAGCCTCCTGCAGACCCTTAACCTGACCATCAAAGAGAGCCCCAGGAAACCCTCAACCTGACCAGGAGAGAACCCCAGGAAGAAAACAAACCTGGCCCCACACCAATCTTAAACCTGACCAGCATAAAGGCCCCTAAGCTGAATAGCAAAGCAGACTCCAAAATTCACCATCACAGAGACCCCCAGTAGACACAAACCCTGAACAACAGAGGGTTGCCCAGCCAACTTCTAACCTGACGAGGACAGAGACCCCAGACAGAAACTCAACATGACAAGCACAGAGAACCCAACAGACCTGAAACCTGACCAGCCAAGAGACCACCAGCAGAAATTCAACCTGATAGGCACAGTAACCCATCAGTCCCCCAACCTGACAATCAGGGAGATCAAAACAGATCTCACCGTGACCAGCACAGAGTTTTAAGGCATACATTTAATATGACCAGCAAAGAGAACCGAGGTAGACATTATATGTTACCACCACAGAGTCACGAGCAGATTTCCAAAGACACCATAACAGAGAT
This sequence comes from Lyroderma lyra, assembly GCA_004026885.1. Lineage (NCBI taxonomy): Eukaryota > Metazoa > Chordata > Mammalia > Chiroptera > Megadermatidae > Lyroderma > Lyroderma lyra. The sequence continues at coordinate 22,994 of PVJL010010964.1, forward strand.
CCCATCCATACCCCTAACCTGACAAGCACAGAGATCCTGGAAAGGAGTAAATGGACATGTCATAGTGACCCGAGGAAGTCTGCCAACCATAACATCACAATTACAATCAGCAGACCTCATACCAGGTAAACACAGAGACCCTAGGCAAAAACTTGAACTGAGAAGCAGAGACTTCCCAGGCAGATCTTAAACCTGACCAAACATATAAATCGTAGGGTGACCACACCCTGACCAGCACACAAACTATCAGCAGACCTCCAATCTGACAGCGCAGAAACACGAGGCAGAAACACAACAGGTCAATGCCATCTGGACCAGCAAAAAAAAAAAAAAAAAAAAAAACACCTGGCAGATCCTCATCTTGAACAGCACACAGAACCTTGGCAGACCTGCACCCTGACTAAAACAGATTATCCAGGAAAAAGTTCTTGTGGTCAGCACATACATCCAACCAGCAACCAGACCTCAAACTTGATGAGGACAGAAAACAAAGGGTGTCCCCAAACCTCACTGAGCACAGAATTCTTCAGAAGAATCCTAACCTGACCAACACAAAATCCCCAGTCAGACGCCCAAACTGACCACCACAAAGACCTCAAGTTGACCTTCAACCTGACTACCGAAAACACACCTGGTCAATCCCCACCTCACTTGGAACATAGATTCCTTGCCTCCCTGTAACATGACCAGGACAGAGATCAAGGCAGACACTCAATGTGATAATCACAGAGACTCCAGCAAACCAGAAACATGAAGAGCAAAGAGATTCGTTCTAAACACAGTCTTACCAGTACAGCATCATACTATTTTACTTAAAATACCAACAGAGACCCAACAAGACTCCTTACCTGACTAGGTAAGGAGACCCTCAGAAAACCTCAAAACTCACCAATACAGAGACCCCAAAAACAGAATAGAAGCCAGAAGACCCCCAACCAGATCAACACAGACTCCCAGACTAACACCTGTTCTGACCAACGCAGAAACACCTGGTAGACCCTCAATCTGACCAGCACAAGGACCGCCAGTAGACCTCTAACCTGACAAGGAAGACATCACCAGCAGAACCCCAACTTGACCCAAAGAGTACCAAAAAGTCCCCAAACATAAGGTGAAGAGAGATCAAAGGAGACCTCCAAACTGACCAGTACAGAGAACCCAGTCTGTTGCTTTTTATTACTGGGACACAAACTCACAGAAGATCCCTGATTTGACCAGTGCAAAAACCCATGGTAGACCCATAACTAGACCAGCACAGTGACCCAAGGCAGAGTTTCATCCTGACCTGCCACAGAGAATTCAGCCAGACACTTCACCTGACCAGCACAGTGACCCAAGGCAGATGCTGCATATGAAAAACACAGAGACCCTGGCAGATTTCAAAACTGACCAGCACAGAGACCTCAAGGAATTTCCAAACTCACAAGCACGGAAACCATAAGTAAACTTTCAAACTGTCTGGGTAATAAAACCCTGAGCAGACACCCAACATGACCAGCACAGAAAATTTTTGACATATCTCAAAACTGACTAGTACAAAGACACAAGGCAAACTTTCAAGCTCATGACCACAAAGCATGCAGAAAGAACTCCAACCGGACTAGCATAAAAATGTTCAGCAAACCCCAAACCTGATCAAAACAAAACACTTCAGCAGGACCCTAAACTAATTAACACAGAGACCGCCAGAAGACTTAAACCTGACCAACATAGAGACCTTGAGCAGAAGCCCAACCAGCCAAGCACAGAAACCCCCATCTGTTCCCAATGTGACCAGAACAGAAAGAACCCCACTGACCTCAAACTTGAGCAAAACAAGACATCAGGCAAAACATCAACATGACAAGTACAGAGACCATAGAAGACCTGAAACTAACCAGTGATGAGACCCCCAGAAGACCCCCAACCAGATAAGCACAGTACCCCATCAGTCCCCTAATCTCACCAGAAGAGAGATTTAAAAAATACCCCAATTTTACCAGCACAGAGTCCCAAGGTACGTCTTCAACATGACCAGCATAGAAAATTGCGGCAGACACTAAGTGTGACAACCACAGAGACACCAGGAGACTGCCAAATACAGCAGCACAAAGGTCTTGGGCATACCCCTAACATGACTAAGCCAAGAGAACCCAAGCTGACCACTACCCTGGCAAAGCACAAACTCCTGGCAGACTGGCAATCTGACCAGCACACAGATACCTGGCAGAAACACAACATGATCAGCACAGAAATCCCAGCAGACCAAAAACTGGAACAGCAAAAAGCACCAGACAGATCCCTAACCTGAACATGACACAGACTCCACGCAGACCTGGCAACTGACAAAAGCAGAGTCCCCAGGCAGATATCCTTGTGACCAGAACAGAGACCCAAGCAGACCCCAAACATGACAAGGACAGAAACCAAAGTCAGCCTATAAAATTCACTGAACACAGAGATCTCCAACAGACCCCTAACCTGACTAGTGCAAAGTCCACAAGGCGATACCCAATCTGACCAGCACAGAGACCGCAAGATTACCTTCAACCTGACTAGCACAGGGTTCACTGGCCTCTTCTCATATGACTTGGAACATAGACTCCTACCCTCCCTGTATCCTATCTAGCACAGAGATCAAGGCAGACACAGAATGTGATGATCATACACACTCCAGCAGACATGGAACTTGAAAAACAAAGAGACACTTGCTGACACCAAACTTGACACACACAGTACTCTGCCATTTCTCCAATAACACCAGGAGAAACCCAAACACACTCACAACCAGACAAGCACAGAGAATCTCAGCAGCCCCTAAACCTGTGCAGCAAAGAACTAGGTAGAACTCTACTCTGAGCAGCACAGACACTTTTGGAATAGCCTTAACATGACCGACCACATAAATCCCAGTATGAACACAAAGCTGACCATCACAGACAACCATGGCAGACATCGCACCTGGCCAGCACAGAGAACCCGCAGCAGACCTCAATCCTGACTAACACAGAGACCCCAAGGAGAGAGCCCTGTGACCAACACAGAGACATCCACAAACCCTCAACCTGATCAGCACAGACTCCCTAGACCAACACCAATTCTGACCAGCACAGACACACCTTGCAGATCCTCAAACTGACTGGCACAGAAACCCCCAGTAGACCTCTAACCTGACCAGCAAGAAATCACCAGCTGAACCCCAATATGACCAGAAGAGTACTCAGAAATTTTCCAATATGAGCAGCAGGAACATCAAGGCAGACCTACTACATGACCTGCAGAGAGGCCCCAAGAAGTCACTTATTAGTGGGCACACAGACACCTGGAAGAACCCTGACATGATGAGCATATAAACCCCTGACAGACCCGTAACCATACCAGCACAAAGACCCAAGTCAGAGTCTAACATGACATGCCACAGAGAACTCAGGCAGACAGCTCACATGACCATCATGGAGACCTAAGGCAGATGCCCAACATGACAAGCACTGAGACCCTCAGGAAGACTTAAAAACTGACCAGATCAGAGAAACGAGGCAGACTTCCAAACTCATGACCACAAAGACCCTAGGGATACCCCCAACCTGACCAGCACAAAAATCCCCCAAGAGACCTCCAAATGGACCAGAAATAAGAACCAAAGTCAGACCCTCAAATAATCATTAAAAAAACCACTGGAAGACCTCAACCTACCAGCACAGGGACCCCAATCAGAATCCCAACCTGCCCAGCACAAAGACACCTGACTGATCCCAACATGAGGAGAACAGAGAATCACCATTTACCTCAATCTTGACCAACACAGAGACCTCAGGCAGAAACTCAACAAGGCAAGCACGAGGACAGCTGCAAGCCTGGATCTTGATCATAAATGAGATTCCCAACAAATACTCAACCTGACAAAAAGGGTACTCAGCAGCCCCTTAACATGACAAGCAGTGAGACCGCAGCATATCTCTAAACATACCAACACAGATAAGGAAATAAGACCTCCAACATGACCAGGCACAAAGATCTTCAACCCATCCTAATCCTAACCAGCAAAGAAAACCCTGACTGAATCCCCAAATGACAAGCAGAAAGACTCCTGGCAGACCCCCAATTTGACCATTGCAGAGAATCCAGCAAACCCAGAACTTAACCATTACTGACAGCCCCAGCAGACCCCAATTCTACAGAGTCTTGAAGGCAGACCTCCAAGCTAACCAGAACACAGATGCCAGGCACATATGAGACCAGCAGAAAGACCCCAGCAGACCCTTAACCTGACCAGGACAAACCTTAGACACATTACAACTGTGACTGGAATCAGAGCCCCCTAACAGGCCCCTAAATTGACCAACACAGAGTCCCCAGAAAGACAACCAGTCTGACCAGCAAGAGACCACATGCAGACCTCATACCTGACCAACATAATAATCCAGAACTGAATAGCATGGAGACCTCCAGCAGACCCCAAAATTAATGAGCACAGAGACACCCAGCGGATTCAAACCCTGACAAGAAAAGAGAAGCCAGCAAACCTCCAACCAGACTAGGAGACATACCCAAGTCTGACACTGAACACGACAAGCATAGAGAAGCCAGCAGACCTGGAACCAGACCAGCATGGGGACTCAATGCACCCCCCCACCTGGATAGTCATAGTACCCGATCAGTCCCTTAACCTTACCAGCAGAGAGATTAAAACATACCCCAACCATACCTCCACAGAGTCCCCAGGTGTACCTTCAACATAGTCTGCACAAAGACCTGTGTGTAACAATCACAGAGATACCAGCAGACTTACAAACACATGAGCACAGAGACCCCAGGCACAAACCCGTGCTTACGGGGCACAAAGAACCCTTGCAGACCCCATAACTGCGAAGCACAGAGACCCCTGAAGGACAAAAATTGACATATCATGGAGGCCCCAGAAAGACTGACAACATTACCGACACAATTATACCCAACAGACCACAAACCAGGCCAGCACAGAGACCCCTGGCAGACCAAAAAACTGACCAGGCAAAGATACCCCAGGCTGACCCACACTATGACCAGCACACAGACTCTTGGCATAACTGCAATCTGACCAGCACTGAAATCCTAGGCAGAAACTAAACATGACCAACAAAGGAACCCCAGCAGAACCCCAACTGGATCAGCAAAGTATCATCTGACTGGTCCCTAATCTGAACTATATAAATTCCCCCAGAATACCTGCAAACATTCCAAAACAGAGTCCTCAAACAGATATCCCTGTGAGCAGCACATAGACCCAAGCAGATGTTAAACATGACCAAAACTGAGACCGAAGAAAGTCCCCAAGTTTCACTGAACACGGAGATTTCCAGAAGACCCCTGACCTGACCAGCAGTAAGTTCCCATACAGACACCCAATCTGACTAGCACAGACACCTCAGGATGTCATACAATCTGACTATCACAGAGGCCACTGGCCTATCCCCACCTGACTGAAAATAGAGATCCCTAATCACTCTGTAACCTGACCAGCACAGAAATCAAGATAGACACTCAACATGATAATCACAGAGACTCCAACAAACCTACAACATGAAAAGCAAAAAGGTGCCTACTGATCTTCAACCTGACCAGCACAGTACTCTACCATTTTCCCAACAACACCACAGACATCCAATCAGAATCCCAATGTGGCAATCACAGTGACTCCAAGCAGACCTCCAACATGTGTAGCAGAGATCACAGGCAGATCTCCAACATCAGCAGCACAGAGATCCCTTGCCTTCCCTTAGCATGACCAGACTCAAAAATGTCAGTATGAACCCTGACCTGACCATCATACAAATCCCTTGAGGACCCCAAACCTGACTAGCACAGAGACCCACAGCAGACCTCAAACCTGACCAACACAGAAACCCCAGAAAGAAAGCCTCATAACCAGAACAGAGGCACCAGAAGACACCAAACCTGACCAGCACAGACTTCCTAGACAAACACCAATTCTGACCAGCATAGTCACCCCTGACAGACCCTCAACCTAACCAGCACACAGATCCCGAGTAGACCTCTAATCTGCACAGCAAGAAATTACCAGTAGAACATTAACCTGACCAGAAGTGTTCCAAGAATTTTCCCAACTTGAGCAGCAAGTTGGTCTAACCAGACCTCCAACCTGAGCAGCACAGAAAACTCAGGCAATCCTCAACTTCAACAGAAAAGAGACTGAGGTAAACACCCAATAGGGCTGAGTACAATGACCCTGAAAAGATTCTTAAACTAACCATAGCAGACATCTCAGTCAGACCTTACTGCTGGGCAGGCACAGAGCCCAAGGGTGATTCAGATCCTGACCACCACACAAACTCCCAGCAGACTGTAAATCTCATGAAACCAGATGCCCCAGACAGAAACACACATTACCAGAACAGAAACACTAGCAGGAGTCCAACGGAACCTGCAAAGAAACAGCTGAGAAATTTCCAACCTGAACAACACACAAACACTCAGCAGATCTGCGAACTGAACAAAATAGAGTCTCTAGGCAGATGTCACTGTAACCAGCACAGAGATCCAAACAGACACAAAATAACACCAGGATAAAGGTTAAGGCAGGTCCTCCCGAAACTCACTGACCACAGAGATGCCCAGCAGGCCCCTAACCTGACAAAAACTAAGGCCTGAGACACCCAATCTGACCAGCACAAAGACACCTAGATGACATCTAATCTGACTAACTCAGAGACCCCTGGTCAAATTTCAGCTGGTAACAGAGACCCCTAGAATCCTTGTAACTTGATCATTACAGATATCAAGGAAACACTCAAAGTGATGATCACAGACACTCCAACAGACCTGAAACATGAAAAGTACAGAAACACCTGTTGACCCCCTACCTGAGCAGGAAAGTACACTACTATTTTCTCAACAGTCCCAGAAATTCAACAACACCCCCAAAAATACAAGCACAGAGACTCGCAGAAGAATTCCAACCTATGAAGCAGAAAATCGAGACTCACCTCTATCTTTAGCCACACAGAGACCCCTGGAATATTCTAAATACTGCCAAGCTCATAAATCCCAGTATGAATACTAAAGCGACCATTACAGTGACCCCTGGAAAACCCAAAACCTGAGAAGAACAATGACCCTCAGGAAACCTCAAAATTGATTACATAGCGATGCCAGACAGAGAGCTCCATGACCACAACAGAGACACCAACAGATCCCCAACTTGACCAGCACAGACTCCTCAGACAAACACCAATTCTGACCTGCACAGACAACCTTGAAGTAACTCTGACCTGAGCAGCACAGAACCCCCAGGCAGAAGCTTGTTATTCATAAATGGACACAAAGACACCAAGAAGACCCCTGAAATGACCAGCACATAGACCCCTGGCATACCCTTTACCAGACCAGCACAGAGACTCAAGGCAGACTCTCAAAATGATCAGCCATGGAGAACTCAGGTAGACACCCAACCTGGCCATCAGAGACAGCAAGACAGATCCCCAACATGACAAGCACAAAGGCTCCTTGCAGAGCTCAAAACTGACCAACACAGAGACACCAGGCAATCTTTTTTTAAAAAATTCATTTTTATTGTTAGACTTATTGGGGTGACATCTGTTAGCAAGGATTACATAGGTTTCAGGCACACAATTCTACAGTGCATTGTCAACTTGATGTATAATCTTTAACCTCAAAAGCACAAGACCTTAGGTGTAAACACCAGCATGAGTAGGTAGAAAACAATGAGAAGAACCCCCACACTGACCAGCATAGAGAGCTTAGACAGACCTCAAACCTGACCAGTCCAGAAACACCACATTGACACTCAAAATGACAAGCACACTGATAACAACAGACCTGGAAACTAACCAGCAAAGGTGACCCCAGAAGACCACTTATGGGATAGGCACAGCACCCCATAAGTCCCCTAACCTGATCAGCAGAGAGATCAAAATAGATCTTCAAATTATCATCAGAGTCACCAGGAGTAACTTCAACATGATCAGAAGAGAGTCCTGAGGCAGACACGAAGTGGGACAATCACAGACACCAGCAGACTTCCAAATATAGCAACAGAGAGACCCCAGGCAGATCCACAACCTGACAGGGCACAAGGAGTTCATTCAGTCCCCATACCTGACAAGCATAGAGATTCCAGAAATACCCATATTGATCGTACATAGAGACCCCAGAAGGCCCTAATCTTAACAAATAAGTTTATACCCATCAAACTCAAACCAGACAACTACAGAGACCCTAGGCAGACACCAAACCTAACCAGAACAGAGACCCCAGGCAGACCTAAAACCTGACCAGATACAGAGACCTCAGGCTAATCTACACCTTGAGCAGCATACAGAATATCCACAGATGCGTAATGTGACCAGTGCAGAGACACTAGGCAGAAATAGAACATGACCAGTGCAAAAACCACAGTACACCCTCAACTGGACCAACAAAGAAACACCAGACAGGTTCCAGATCTGACCAGTATACAGACTTCCAGCAGATATGCAACCTGAACAAAGTGGAGTCCCCATGCAAATATCTCTGTGACCAGCACAGAGACACAAGCATTCCCGAAACATGACAAGGACAGGCCAAACTCATTGAGTACCAAAATTCCCAGAAGTCCCCTAACCTGACCGACACTAAGTCCTCAGGCAGATACACAATCTGATCAGCACAAAGACTCCAAGATGACCTGCCACTTGTCTAGCAGAAAGACACTAGTCAAATTCCCCATCTGACTGGGAACAGAGACCTCTCGCTCCCAGTAAACTGACCAGCACATAGCTCAAAGCAGACACTCAATGTGATAATCACAGAGACTACAAAAGACTTGTAACACGAAAAGCAAAGAGGCTCCTGCTGGTCTTCCACATAACCAGCACAGTACCCTACCATTTTCCCAACAATGCTAGCAGATATCCAAACAGACCCTCAATGGGACCAGTATGGAGACTCCCAGGAGATACCCAACTGTGCAACAGAGACACCAAAGCAGACCTCCAATCTGAGCAGCACAGTGAACCCTGGGATACCCTTAATATAATTGAGATGGTAAATTTCAATATAAACCCTAACCTGACCATCACAGAGACTCTTGGCAGACTTCAAACCTGACCAGCACAGACACCACCAGCAGACCTCAAACAGAACCAGCACAAAGACCTTAGGCAAAGAACCCTGTGACCAGGTCAGAGACCCCAGCATACACCAAACCTGATCAACACAAAGACCCAAGAACAACACAAGTACTGACCAGCACCCCTGGCAGACCCTCAACCTGACAAGCACAGAGACTCCAACTAAACTAGCAAAGAAACAGCTGACAGATTTCCAAACTGAATAGCTCAAAGATGCCCATCAGGCCTGCAACTTCACCAAAACAGAGTCCCCAGCCAGATGTCCCTGTGACCAGTACAGAGACATAAGCAAACCCAAAACATGACCAGGATAGAGACCAAAGGCAGCCCCTAAACTTCACAAAGCACAAAGATCCCCAGAGCGCACCTAACCTTACAGGGACTAAGGCTCCATCAGACATCCAAGCTTACCAGCACAAATATACTGAGATAACTTCCAACCTGACTAGCACAGAGACTCCTGGCTAATTTCCACCTCACTTGGAGCAGAGACCCCTAGCCTTCCTAAAACCTGATCATCACAGAGATCAAGGCACACCCTAAATATGATGATCACTGCAGTGGACCCAGAACTTGAAAAGAAAAGAGACACCTCCTGACTTCACATGTGACCAACAGAGCACACTACCATTTCCCCTAAAACCCCACCAGATATCCAATAAGACCCCCAACCAGGCCAGCACAAAGACTCCCAGCAGACCCTCAAACTGTGCAGCAGAGACCCCAGGCAAACATACAACCTGAACAGCACAGAGACCCCTAGAATACTATTGATATTACTGAGCACATAAATCCCAGTATGAACGCTAACCTGACCATCACAGAGACCCCTGGATTACCCCCCAACCTGACCAGCACAGAGACCCCAGCAGACTTCAAACCTGAATGGAACAAAGACTCCAAGCAGAGAACCCTGGACCAGAACAGAAACACCAGCAAACCCTTAACCTTACAGCACAGACTTCCCAGACAAACACCAATTCTGACCTGCACAGACACCCTGACATAACTCTAACCTGACCAGCACAGAGACCCCAGTCAGACTCTTCTCATTACTTGGCACAAAGAAACCCAGAAAACCCCTGAAATGACCAGCACATAAACACCTGGCAGACCCATTACCAGACCAGCACAGAGACTCAAGGCAGACTCTCAACATGACCAGCCACAGATTACTCAGGTAGACACCCAACCTCACCATTAGAGAGACCCAGGGCAGATCCCCAACATGGCAAGCACAGAGCCCCCCTGCAGAGCTCAAAACTAATCAGCACAGAAACTTTCAGAAGACTTTAAGCTGACCAACAAAGAGACTCTGAGAAGAACCCCAACTTACCTAGCAGAGGAACACCAGACTTATCCCAATGCAACCAAAACAGAGACCCCTCACCAATATCAAACTGGACCAATACAGAGACCTCATGCATAAACTCAACATGACAAGCATAGGGAACCCTGCAGACGTGGAACCTGATGAGAAAAGAGGCCCCCAGCAGCCACCCAACCTGACAATCACAGTACCTATCAGACCATTAACCTGACCAGCTGAGAGACCCAAGCAAATCTCCAAACAGACCATCACAAATACCCCAAGTAGACCTACAATCTGACTATACCAAAATATTTTCAGCACATCTCCACCCTAAGCAGCACAGATAACCCTGACAGAATCCTCTAATGACAAGTATAGAGATGCCTGGCACATCCCGAGCCTGACCATCACAGAGAGATCCAGCAGACCCCTAAACTGACCATCACAAACAGCACCCACAAACACCCAACACGACCAGAGCAGAGCCCACAATGCAGACCTCTGCATTGACAACAGCAGAGACCCCATGTACAGAGACCAGAAGAGCGACCTCAGCAGACCCCAAACCTGACTAAGACAGATCCCAGTAAGATTCCAAATGTGACTGGGAACACAGACCCCCAGCAGAAACCCAACCTGCCCACCACACAGACCTTTGACTGACCCCAACGCGATCAAGACAAAAACTACCCACCAACCTCAAATTTGACCAACACAGACCTAAGACAGAAACTGAAAATGACAAGCACAGGGACCCCTGCAGAGCTACAACCTAACAGGGTAAGAGACATATAAGAGACACATAACCTGAGAAGCACAGTACCCAGCAGTCCATTAACCTGTCCAGCATAGGAATCCCAGAAAATCTCCTAACAGACCAGCACAAATACCTCAAGAAGACCCCCAAATTGACCAAGTACACAGATCTCCAGCACACCACCATCATTACTAGCATGAAGAACACTGAGAGAACCCTCAGTTAACCACCATAAAGATGCCAGGCAGACCCCCCACCTGACTATCATTGAGAGCCCCAGCAGACCGCAAACTTGATCATTACAGACAGCACCAGCAGACCCCCAACCTAACCAGAATAGAGTTACACATGCAGACTTCCAACGTGACCAGAACAAAGACCCCAGGAACACTTCAAATGTGCCTGGAAACAAAGGCCCTGGAAGACCCGTGATGTGACCAGCACAGAGTCCTCAGGCAGATAACCAATCTGACAAACATAGAAACCCCATGCATACCTCTAACCGGACCAGTATAAAGACCCCCAGAAGATACTTAGGCTGAATACCACTGAGATCCCCAGGAGACTCAAAATCTTACCAGTAAAGAGACACCCAGTCAACCTCCAATGTGAGCAGGACAGAGACCCCAGGCCGACACTCAGCATGACAAGTACAGAGACCTCAGCAGACCTAGAACCTGACCAGCATAAAGACCCCCAGCAGATGCCAAACCTGATAGGTACAGTACCCCATCATTTCCCCAACCAAACCAGCAGAGAGATCAAAACAGGCCCCAACATGAACAGCACAGTGTCTTCAGACATATCTTCAACATGACCAGACTAGAGACCCAAAGCAGACACTAAGGGTGACCACCAGTGAGACACCAGCAGAATTCCAAACACACCAGCATAGAAATCGTAGGTAGACCCCCAACCTGACTGTTCACAGAGACCCATGAAAAACTCAAATTGACATATCACAGAGATCTCACGAAGACCACCAACCTGACCAGGCACAGAGAACCTATCGTTACTAGAACAAGAACTCCTGGCATTCCCCAATCTGCCCAGCACAGAGACCTAAGTTCAACACAATATGTCCATCACAAGGACTCGAGAACACCCCCAAATGGACCAGAAAAAAATCTGACAGATTTCCCATTTGAACAGCACACAGAACCCTATCAAACCTGCAACCTGACCAAAAGAGAGTCCTCAGGCAGATATTTCTGTGACAGCAAAGAGAACCAGGGGACACCAAATGACCAGGACAGAGGCAAAATTCTGCCCCAAAACCTCACTGAGCACAGAGATCCCCATAAGTTTCCTAACCTGACCAGCACAAAGACCCAAGTAAGACCCCCAAATTGACCAGCAGGAAGATCCCCAGCAGATTCCTAACTCACCAGCAGAGAGACCTCATGTAAAAAAACCCAACACAAAAAGAACAGGGACCCAAGGATAACCCCAACCTGACCAGCACAGAGACCCCAGAGCAATCTTAACCTTACAAACACAGAGACTTTAGGCTGATGCCCAACGTGACCACCATAGAGACCTCGAGCTGACCTCCAGACTGACCAGCATAGACACGTCAGATAAACTCAATGTGACCAGCACGGAAAGCAAAACAGACATGGCCCTGACAAGCAAAGACAGCCCCAGCAGACAAGCAACATTAGCAGCACATTACCAAAACTGTCTCTGAAGAAGCAGAAAGATTCAAACAGATGCCCAAATTGACCAACACAGAGACCCCATGCAGGTGAACATAGTGATATTAAAGACTGAAGTATATAGCACTTTTTTATGACAATTTCACAAAATTGATTGTCTGCTCTCATAAAGACTGATTCAGTTTAACAAAGTGTAATTCCAGCTTGACATTAATAACCACCATTAACAGGCACTGTTGGTTTGTTTTATTTCCCATGATATTACGGCATTTGGAATTGTCCACATCACTGTGGACCAATTGCATTGCATTCAACATCAACTAACAAAGAAATCTTTCCAGAAAGTGATCCACATAGAAAAATTTAGGAGCTTGCTCAAATTTCTCTGGGGAAAGTGCTTCCGACCACAAGGCTATGCATGACCACTATTGACAAAAATTTGGTTGATCATCAGGAAGTCACTGAGGTTGATTGGTACAACTCAACTAGCTAGAAGCACTATTCCCTGCTAGTGCCCACACCTTTGAACCCTGGGGTTCTTATATGCAGTTCTACTCATGTCTGGCCTTGAAGGACTGCAGCATCTTTCCTAATGTTCACTGAACTTGGATTCCAAATTTATTTTTTAAAAGATCCACAGTTGAATATACAAGTTTTGTATAAAACAACAGCTCAATCCTATGGCATATTATTTAAGCATCCTTTACTTCAACACTAAGTTCTAGAGTTTTTTTAACAGTGAGTTAGAAATTGAGAATCAATGGCATGATAAACTGACTATACCATAATTAATACAGGATTTCTGTCCTGTCTTAAAAAAATTTTGTTGTGGAGGTTTCTGAGCAGACAATTTTTTAAATAGTATTTGAGTAGAGAGATATTTGCCTTTCTCTGAATTCTCAATGTCCTCTCTGGAAAAGCAAATTGCAAATCACAGTACTTAACTCAAACAAAAAGAGTCAGTAAAATTTATCTTGGTGATGGAATGAGAACTGACTCAGGGTGATGAGCATTTAATATAGCATGTGGAGGATATAGTATAGAATTGTACACCAGGAACCTATGTAACTTTTACTAATCAATGTCACACCAATGAATTTAACAATAAAAATATTTAATTAATAATTGTTGTTATGCTAATATTTGCTTTTATTTCAGGTTTGAGCATAAATGGCATTTCATCAAATTTAACAATTATAATTTTTTAAAAACCTTCATTAATTTCTCCAGTGTGGTGTTAAGAAAAAATTACCTATATGAGGTTTTCTAGTAATGAATTAATAAAAGAATCAAGTACTTGGCTCTCAATAAGGCAAGACTGCTCAGATTTCTAGTGGGGATATTTTATAGCACAAGCAAGTTCATGTTGGGAAACTTAACTTACCAAAATTATTAAAAAATGAAATCAAACACTGGACACTGGTGTAAATCCCCAAAGGAAATCATACTAGAGTGGAAAGACTTTATGAAAAATGTCATGAAATTGTACAGTTTTATAGTAAAAAAAGAAAAGATTTTCTCCCTTACAAAAGAAATTCCAAGATCATCATGCTAAGTGAAATAAGCCAGACAGAAAAAACAAAGAACTGCATGACTTCACTCATATGCGGAATATAAAACTGAAAGCAAAGAAAAAAAGAAATGAACAAACAAATAACCCATGGACTCAATCAATAGTTTAATGTTTATTTGGGGACGAGTGGGTTAGGGAGGGGAGAAAGGGGAGGGGGTGGGAGAGGAGGGGGGAAGCTAAATATAAGGTGATGGAAAGAGAAGTCATGTTAGGTGGTGAACTTATTATACATCAAGTTGACAATGCACTGTAGAATTGTATGCCTGAAACCTATGTAATCCTTGCTGACAGATATCACCCCAATAAGTAACAATAAAAATGAATTAAAAAAAAAAACAAAAACAAAAGACATTCCTACTGTCTACATTTAGGGATCAAACAGCAAAACATTTATGGATACTTAATAGATGTGCAAAAGTCATTACTGAGAAATAAATGCAGATTTCACACAGTTAAGCTTAAACAGTCAAGCTGTAATCACCATGCCTTTCTAACCACTAATAGCCAGTCTCATTCTTATATCCAACACATGCCTCTATCAAGTTGTAATAACAATCAAGCTCTTGAAAAGGCTAACACTGGGTGGAGAAAAAGAACAGAATAGGAGAGCGTTCCCTAAGAAGACACTGAAATCTGTGGATGACAGTACATACGATATTGTTATTGTGACTGAGATGAATTAATATAACCCATCATACAGACTGGGGAAATTCAGGTCCCTGATGATGGAAGACTTTTCAGACAAGGTATTTTAAGTGCACACATATATGTACCTGAGTAATTTATAGCAATTACTTAAGTAAGAATAACAAAACAGAGAAAACTAGTATTCTTTTCCAGTTTATGATTCTGACATCTCCTTTATAATTTATAAAATTTCCAAAAGAAAATATTAAATTTAATTTAAAAAACCTAACAGACCCCTTAAACCATTGCTTATAAATCTATTGAAAATCTTATATTTATTCTAAATATTATCTAAAAGATACCTATCAGTCAAAAGAGAAATATTATTCTACTTTTATCTATCTTTGAGAATTGTCACTAAAGACTAAAGTTATTGGCATCCGGTAAAAAAGTTGTGATAACATTTTAATCCTTAAATGTAAGTTTCTACTTTCTCAAAACAAAACAAAACAAAACAAAACTGAACAAAACAAACCCTCAGATTTCACATCCCTGAGTCCTTGGACTTATAAGTTCTTTAACTCAAATAATTTTTTAACTACAAAATGAGACTTACTTGTTTAGTTTTTCCCCCACCTTCAAAAGGTTGCAGTTCCAAAATAGTTCTCATCTCACAAACTCAACCTAATATAACAGAAAGACAAATTCAAACTACACATTAAAATAGAATGTTTCCTTTGGGGATTATCTTAGAGGTATTTTTAGGTTTGTGTGTGAACTCTGATGTTGCCACGGAGGCCTTGCCTATTCATGGTGTGAGACGCTATTTTATCTTAACACCATCGCTGCCCAATCTGATGAAATATTTCAGAGCTTGATAGTGATGATGATTGAGTTAATGCTCATGAAATCACACTTTACCATAATACGTATTAAATTGTACTATAATGAATTTAACACCTTAATGTAAAAGATTATATAAATGTACATAAAAATTAAAGAAAAAAAAACTAACAAGAAAGGGAAAGACAATAATAGGGATGTTTGGATGGGCAACAGCATTGAAGGTTTTATACAGGATACAGTGCATATGGAGTTCCAGATCTGGCCACTGCTGTAGAAATGCTGAGTGCAATGACATCTCCAGGTTTCCTTGAAACACCAAAGCTGGTTCAGATTAGAGTTTATGTTCCAGGGATGCTGAGTTCTTCACCAGGCCCAGGTCCTTCCAGCAATTACTCCAGAATCCAGCCCCCCACCTCACAACCCTAGAGTGACAGGTCTGTCTCATGCTGATAGAACTGCAGGTCCTTAACTATTAGGTAGATCTGTAGCTCTGGTACAGCTGCTCCAAGTGGATGCTCCTCAGGGTTTTGATGTGCTATGACATTGGCTGGTTGTTTTCCCTGCAACTAGCTTCTCTGGAGTCATAAGAACAGGGTCTGGGCTGGGCTGTGATTTATGAGCTTAGCTGTAGGAAAGACAGGAGCAAAGGTGACCTATATCCATCTTTCCAGGTGCATTTAAAACCCCTGACCAAGTCCCTCAGAGAATCTTGCCCATCCAAACATCCCTATTATTGTCTTTCCCTTCCCTGGGTGCAAGCCCAGATGGCAATCTGAGTGCCATCTTTTTCCCTGGCCTGCTGTCAGTCTCTTGGGCTTCTCTCTTTGAGTGTGGCATCTAGCTATCTCTGCAGGCTGATGTGAACCTCCAACAGTCTCTACTAACCCTGACACTCTGCCTTCCTCTAATCCAGGTGTTCCAACTGAGTCAGTGGAAATTAATCTTGGTGCTCCAGTTCAAACCTCATGACAACCTGCTAACAAATCCAGGAGTCTATCCTGGGGAGTGGCCTGACGTGTGTCTTGGATAGTGGCATTTCCTGGCCATCTCTGGACCCTGGGTTTAAAGGCACCTTCATGGAAAATCTCACTGAGATTTTGCGTTGGCGCTTGGTGGTATGGCATGCATGTCTCTCATGCAGAGCAAAATGGAGTGGGTGTCCTCATTGAGTAGATCATCAGTGATGTCCTGTCTACAGCTCAGCTCTGTGGTGGCAGAGACCAGGAGCCAGTGTGCGTGCATCAGAGCCCTTCTGTCCACCTGACCTTGAGCTCCCAGATCAGACACAGGCTGTGTCAGCACAGACATTATCTCAGGGATGTGGCATATTCCTGGAGGGCTTGGAATTAACCCTAGGCCTACTCCCTCTGTTCTCCACATCGAAGCCAGCCACCCTTGACTTAAGGTGTGAACATGGCAAGCCCTGTAGGCTACTGAACTCTCCTCAGCCAGCTTTTGTTCAGGGTATGACATCGTTTTGTGAATATTACTACTACTACCACCACCACCATCTTCCAAATACACATGGGGGAGATGTAAGGCTGTCAAGGTGGGATGAGAGGGCTAGCATTTTCTGAGACTTGACTGCCTGGTGCATTCTTGTGCTACCTTTGCCTTCTTCCTGAATATGTCCAGATGAATCTGGAGTGTGACTTGAATAATACCTGAAGAAAGGGAATAGTATCCAAATCCGGGCTTACCTGAGGGCACTGCCATGTGACCTGGGAACACAACAAGAAAGCATTTTAATACATTGAATGTTATTAAATAAGTGAGCTGGGCAGAAGCTTCTCCAGAATATGGGTACCTGTTTACCAGGGCTCCAACTTCTATTGGACTCTGAAAAAAGTTGAGGTCACTGTATTGGGTCCCCTACCTGGGCTTCCTTCTAAAACAATACCACCCCATGGCATCTCTGGGTTAGTGATCGTGAACCTTTCACTTTATGCCAAGATATTACACAGCTGCACTAACATAGTTTATCCCATACACTAGAAAGGCCTTAGTTTTTGTGAGGCCCTCACTTTAGAAAGCAGAGCTGAGTTTAGTTATTGCACCTATATCTTACCAGTGATGGGACCCTGGAAAACTATGTTTTACTAGGGCCTTTCTAGACTCCAATTAGCACGGTGTTGTTTCTTTTAGCACTTCAGAGGCTGTCATTACACCTTAATACACCTGTAGTTTTTGGAAACCCCGGCTGGTGTCAGAGGCGCAAAAGCACAGATGTAATAAAGAAGCAATTATAAAAATGCTGAGCAGAGCACTCAACAGAGGTCCCATAGGTAGGGCCTAGTCTGGCATCCAGTGACTCCCACTTATACTCCTTCTTGAGTCCCAGATGGTTGAAATGAACTGAAATTCCTTGGGTACAGAACCACCTAGGTCTCCCTTTATGTTTAGTCTCTGGTGAAAGTGACTAATCACGTCCTTTGTGCTGGGCAGGCTCACAGTGGCTGCCAGTTTGCCTACCTCCACATCAAATGTCCTTTTGCTAGACCTTTATTTTGAAGCTGGATGGACATTTTGCCTGGGTTGAAAAGTAAATTATAGATCAGGGAGATATGATGTGTTTCATTTCTAACACAGAGGTATAAAAAGTTACACCCTGTTGGTTCCCTCTATTTCTCTGAGTCTCCGTTTGTCTGAGTTTTACTCTGTTATTATCTGTTTCTTGGACCCTGTTCCTCTCAGTGTGTATATCTATTTCTGTGTACCTCACTGTTTCTTTTACTGTGTGTCTCTTTCTGTATCTTTCTAACCTTATGTTCTCTTGAGGCAAAATAACATATTATAATCTGACTTATTAGGCTCCAATGCAATAAACTAACAAATAAACCAATGGACACATGAAAAACAATAACAGAAGATTGCCACCCACAGAGAGAAAAGCCTTGGGTCCCTGTTTGAGCTGAAACCCCCCTCCACAGTCCATGCATGATGTAGCAGACAGAGCTCTCCTAGTGTAAGCCTCTGTTGATAGGGAAACCCAGCATCCCAGAAGAACTTGAGGAAGAAGCTCACTGCTGAGCTGAGCCTGGCATCTGATCAGAACTGTGATTTGGTCCACATCTGTTGCAGTAAATGTTATGTGAGAGGGCTGGGTCCACCCTGCAGACAACTAGCACATGCTTGATTTTGAGTCTGGCCCTCTTGTCCTTAACTAAATTTTTAGCACCTTGAGCCTTTCCAAACCTCTCTGGCCAAATTTATTTCTACCTCCATATCTCGGGCCCCTTTGAGTGTCCCACACCAACACATTGTGTTTTGACTTCTCCAAGAATGGCTCCTCTTGCCCTCAGGTCACAGAGTAAATTGCACCACTGAGCACTATCGAACACACCTAGTGTCAGTGGTCCTCCTTACAACACTCACTGTTCTCTCTCACAGGACTTTGATCTCGTGGTGAGTTTATTGCCCACTTCAGGCTTTAATCTCTTGGGGGGTTGGCAAGACACATGTGGGTACCATCAGTCCTGCTTATGGTGAGTATAGCGGCACCAAAGCTGGAAAAAAATTGTGAAAAGTACTCAGAGTGCCCTCTGGTCTGTAAGCAGCTTACCTTGTAAAGATGGACACTAATAAGCAGCGGTGTCTTCTGCTCAGATGAAGAAACACCCAAAACGATCTCTTGTTTTTCTTGAATCTGGGGCCATTCACCGTAGTTGGGACAGCTCACCTCCTGGTGATAAATCCTGGTACTTCAGCCACAGGCAGGAAAACCTAAAATCAAAACACGCTCTTCTGTCTAAGGTTCTGAAAACTGTTAGTAAACCAGAGACTAGAAAGCAAAGGGGTTGGGCCCACAGACTTTAGGGAATTGCGAGAATTCCTTGGAGCTTCTCTTCATACCCTTTTTTACTCCACTGTTTGTGTCTAGCTTACTCATGTGGCCTCTCACCTGAGACTAGACAATGACTTCACAGACTTTTAAATAAGGAGTCTGGGACTCCAACAAGGCTAGACTGGCAGTTGGTTCCTGGGCCAGTGTTTCTCTGTTCTGCCACATTTCTGCATTACCTCTGCTCTGCAAAAACTATAAAAAGTAGAAAGCATTTGCCAGGGACCTGGAACACACTGGATCCTGATGAAGAACAAATGAAAACAGGCTCTTCTGCAGGCTGCTAGAATCTTTATGCTACTTCATCGATGCACAATATGATAAAGAGAAAGCTGCTGAGGCCTTCTTTTCAGAAGCTTCTGCACACTGCCAGTGTATCTGCTTTTAGTTACACATGCAAAAGATGGAGACACAAGAACCACACCTTGTTCTTTCAGCTTCCCAGGAATACTGCTGGCTTAGGTTAACCTTGTGCTATTTAGCTTTCTCTGTTCATCAGCATAGTGAATCTTCCAGCCTATTTATGGGCACTGAGCATGATGCCCCCAAATTGAGTGCGGCAGCACCATTACAGAGCTGCTTCCAACCACTTTGTTTTGTCTGTGTGATAACCTCTGGAGTAAGTATTTTCTTTTGTACTGCCAGGTGGACAGTCATTTTGTGTGTGTTTGTGTAGTACATAAGTGGACACACTATTGCATGTGGAGCTGCTTAAAACAAAAGACCCAAAATGAGAGAAGGCCTCCTGATCTCATAAGTCTTTATTTTCAAAGTAAAACCATGGACTGGTTTTGCCTAGGCCCAGTTTTGGTCTGAAAAAAATGGCAATTAAAGTAGACACATGGGACCTAGCAGTTGCTTGGTTCATCAGACTGTGTACAGTAGAATCATAGTAAGGCTCTCTTATGGGACTATTAGTGGAGTAATAATATGTCACCTACTATGATTCCTTGCTCATAGCAACCACATTACCAAAGCTACCTGATATTACTACTATTTATTTTAGTAAACATGTGAATAAAACAGCAGGCTCAGGAACCAGCAGTGTCTTCCAGTTTTTGATGTGTGTGTGTTTTATGAAGAAGCAGGAAAATATTGGAGCCACAAAAGAAAATGTCTTCATGCTTTGAAAAAAATTGTGTGCTTGTTTACAATTGTGGGGTGTGGTTATTTGACATGAAAATAAAGATTGAATATGTGTACCTGTTGTAAGTGCTGTCATTAGCTTGTGCAAGAAAATCTGAGATGGATTTCTGAGTGTGGAGATACACTCACACTATTTAGTGTCACCTTAGTTCCCAGAACAGTGCTGGGCACTTCATACATTTGGAGAACCCACTCAAACTCAGGTGTCATGCCTTGAATGACCAGCACAGGCTGCACTGGACTGTGGCTTCAAGGATTATAGCACTGAAAAAGAAAAGGACAGTGAGTGGCATTGTCTTCGCTGGGGGCAGGGAGTGTTTAAAGGTGAAAAAGGGCTCTGGTGTCTCAGATAATTCAGAAACTTGCAGGACACAAATAATACACAATAGCTACAACTGTGCCATGTTCTCCTGGATTCCCTGCCCAATGTTAAACTGTCAAGCTTTTCAGGACTCACAATTTTTATCACCGATCCCCAGGTAGTGTAGGAACCATCAATGCCTCAGGTCTTGCAGTCACCTTTAGAAAATCAATTCGCTGCCTGGGCAGAATTTGGCACCACCATCTTCAAGCCTTTCTTTATTTTCTACATCTTAATGCTAGGCATTTGGAGAGTGCCACCTTCCTAGAGGAGCTGGGAGTGGCACGAGTCCTGAGATCCAGTGCTGGGTTTATGGCTGAAGAGAAGTAACCAATAAAGTACTCACTGAATGTGGGTGGCATGAGTCATGTGACCCTCCTGGATTTCCCAAAGGAATGTGTGCATCTGGATTTGGGGTGCTGCACGACTTTGGAAATCCTGGAACTTACTGATCAAAGTTTCTGATAGGGTCTTTTTTCTTTTTTGTTTAGTCAAACACAAATTCGGATAAGGGTCTAATATCTAAAATATATAAAGAACTAATAAGACTTAACAACAAAAAAGCAAACAACCCAATTAAAAAGTGGGCAGAAGAACTAACCAGACACTTCTCCCATGAGGAAATACAAATGGCCAGCAGACATATGAAGAAATGCTCATCCTCATTAGCCATCAGGGAAATGCAAATCAAAACCACAATGAGATACCACCTCACACCTGTGAGAATGGCTATTATCAACAAGACAAGGAATAACAAGTGCTGGAGAGGATGTGGAGAAAAAGGAACTCTGGTACACTGCTGGTGGGAGTGCAAACTGGTACAACCACTGTGGAATGCAGTGTGGAGGGTCCTCAGAAAATTGGGAATGGAGCTACCATTTGACCCAGCAATCCCCCTTCTGGGGATCTACCCAAAGAACTTGAAAACTTTTGTCCGCAAAGACTTATGTACCCCAATGTTCATTGCAGCACTGTTCACAGTGGTCAAAACATGGAAACAACCAAAGTGCCCTGCGACAGATGACTGGATAAAGAAACTGTGGTATATATACACAATGGAATATTACTCAGCTGTAAGAAAAGATGAAATATTGCCATTTGCGACAAAATGGATGGACCTAGAGATCATCATGCTAAGTGAAATAAGCCAGATAGAAAAAACAAAGAACTGCATGATTTCACTCATATGCGGAATATAAAACTGAAAGCAAAGAAAAAAAGAACTGAACAAACAAATAACCCATGGACACAATTATGACGGACCAGCCGCCACAAGTCGATCAGTACCTGAAGGGGGGAGCGGGAATTAAAGAAAGAGACACTCACACAATTGTTGATTCGGCCGGTCTTCACTGATGGTGAAGCCCTGAGTTTATTTCCCATCACCAATATATACAGTTTGAGTACGTGCAGCTTAACATGGAAGGAATGCATTACCTCAGTGAAAATAATTTTTTAACTTTTACACTGAAACTATAGAATCACTGAAACTCCCAGAAGTAATTATCCCATGACGATAGCCATCAATCCTCTGTGTCCTGGAACTGGCCATTCTCACCACATACCTCAGCAACTTGTAAGCACCCTCCAGGTGCAGTCAGAGACAATGCCTTAGGAGCAAAAACAGGTTAAGCATAAACTGAGCCA